>APFE031244299.1:29438-98913 GCA_000404065.3 Pinus taeda | reverse complement strand
GAATTCAAGCCTGTGAAATTAAGCGCAAATTCTTTGGTTACCTGTGCATGTCCTCCTTGTAACTTTTTGCAAAAATTCCAGCACCCGGCTTTTTTGAATGCTTTCTCCACCTCTTTATTCCTTAGTGTTATATCCAGGCCTTCAGGCTCGTTCCTTAGACATTTTCCGTATCAGTGCTCTTTTTTCGCCATTTATTTTTCCAAAGATTCGCAAACAATGACTACCAGCTCTGGTTTGAATTGTGATTCAGCTTCTATTTGAATTCTGCCTTGCTTTATTTTCAACCTCGCTTGATTATCAGACTCGCTTGATCATACTTGTATTTGAGCTTGAAATCTTGCCGTTTAAAATCTCTCAAGTTGCAATCTTGCAGATTTGTTATTCATGCAAGATTTACAACCATCATTAAGATTTATTCACGGTGGTCTTTCTTGGAAATGATGATTCGTGCGTATCAACAGATCTAGTGGTGGTGATAATGGCAATGAGTGGTGGAATGTGATAAGAGGGGTACATGAACTGACATGAGATGACACGGCCTGTGACTCACCTAACCGACTTGACATTTTGGGAAAGATTCGCTGCGAAATGTACGAATCCATGATTTTGCAGCGCGGTTAGTTTTAAATTTGAATGATGTGCTGCGAAATTGCCTAATAGGATTTGCGCTGCGAAACTGCTAAACTATAAAAGCGCTGCGAAAACACTTTAATAGTATGTATGCGCTGCGAAATTACTAAAAGACTCAGTGACTGACATAAGATGACATGTGGCTATGAAACAGTGGTGAATGAAGGAGAACCAATGGTAGATGAGAATAAACTTGACTCATGACCTCTTAAAACTTCGGACTCTAAGGGAAAAAAAAAATTAAAACAAGCATAGACTAGCACTGACCTTTGTCATCGGGCTAGGATGAAAAGTTACATATATCAGTTCTTTTTAGTTCTAAGTGATAACAGATACAATACTTTCTAATGAGTAGATTGAGCCTTCAGAAGAAAAGGAAGAAACTGCTACAATCGAAGAAATTGTGAGTGTTGGGCACGCACTAAACACACTCAGTTGTGTATACATAGCTAAAAAGAAAATTGCTAAAAAGCAACCATTGAGTGAGGACTTGTCTCAAAATAAAAGTGGTTGATATCAATTGAGAGGCCAAGGTTTGGTTTCCGAACTAGAGTTGACAAGACAGAAACTGAAAGAACATTTGTTAAGAAATATCACACCGCTTTTCAAATCACCGCAAAACACTCAGAGAATGTTTGGGGACACTGCTACAACAAAGACTACTTTCGCCAATAGAAAAAGCAAGTCTCCCACTCTGGAAATATATGACCAAGTTAATAGTTTAGATACTTTCGCGATGCCCACTGTGCTTGTTTATAATATAATCAAAGACATGAAGAAAATTTGTGCCAACATTTCACTCTTTGAACTTACAAGGATAGCAAGCCATCGGGAACTGCTTTTCCACTCTCTTGAACAACCCACCACAGGTAACAATGATTCTTCATTTAAGGGATCTAGTAAGTCTTCAAGTTCCCCAAAATTAGTGCTTAATGTGTTAACATTAGAAGCTAACACACTCTGCCCTCCATTTTTGATAATGTTCGAAATTTTTGATTACAATGTACACAATTTCTTAGCTGATTCTACTACATCTGTAAATGTAATGCCACTATCTGTAGCTAAGAAGATCAATGCAAAATGGGACAAAACAAATGCACAAATCATCCATCTAGAAATAACCCTTTTACATGTTATCAATGAACTTAGAAATGTTCTTATATGCATATCATCCGATCAACAAGTTCACCAGTGTATAAATATAGTAATTGTGGACATTTTGGAAGCATACAGTGTATTGTTGAGTATATAATGGTCCAACAAATTACAGGGGTATTTTTTTACCGACTAGTCACATTTATGGCTTCTTTACAAGGGCAGAAATAACCAAATCTGGGTGAACTCAAAGCCTTCCCTGAAGCATACTGTCACACCCTTTGAGGGGAAAAATGAACCAGTTGCTTTCAAAGATCTAATATTTGGTAATTTATTCTTTGATATTGAACCAGGGTCTACCTTGCTTAACCTTCCCTAGTCCCACCGACACACAGTTGGAACTCCTTCCTAGTCCAATTGGCGGAAATGACATTTGTACACTAGATAGTAGTAGTAGTAGTATTACTAGTGTAGGACATAGTTCTTGTACATATAATGTTGGGAATTTGCATTTTGACAGTTCAAAGACATAGGAGGCATTTGGAGTTGGTTGTGTTTTAGTAGACCCGTGACAAAGAAAACACCTGATCTCAAGCCGCTTGGAATTTGAGTGAACGAATAACATAGTGGAATATGAAGCACTCATCCCGAGCTTACAAAAGGCCATTGACCTCAATGTTGGAGTTCTCAAAGTAGTAGGTGACTCTAAAATCATTGTACGACAAATATGTAATACTATACACTATATGTCACCTCATTTGAAAGGTTATCAACAAAAGGTATGGCATTTTATTTCTCATTTCCAAGATTTTAATATCATATATGTTCCTAGAATGCATAACACAACTGCGGATCCATTAGAAAATGCTGCTACTAGGTTATCATCATTTAGGGACGGTCCCTCATAATATTACTAATTTACATGTTTTTAATGATGACCAATAGATACTACATTTCATGGTGAACATTGATGTATTCAAATATGTAGTTATTGATGAAGACGAGAACAAAAGAGCATTGCGAGATGCAATTTGAAAAAATAAAGAAAACCCCATGTTGAAGGGCGTGGTATCATTAGAACAACTGTATGATTTTCAGAATCGCTTTAGAGGGTTAGTCAATGCAAAAACCCACAGTTCAACACTGTAGCATGAACATATAAATCTTGGAATAGAGAAATATCCAAAGTTTGTCAATCTCAGTACTTGTTGCACACCATAAGAGTGGCAAGCCTTCATCCAATTATTTAATAAGTACCAATATGTGTTCGCATGGACATATTATGATCTCAAAACTTACAACGTGATAATAATCCAACATGTTATCCCGATTAAGAAAGGGGCCAAGCCTTTTCAACAAAATTTGCGAAAGATACATCCAACGCTTGAGCCCCTAATTCAAAAAGAGTTGAGAAATTTGTTGGATGCTCAGATCATATATAAAGTGCAAAATTCAGCCTGGTTATCTAATCCGTTCCCAATAAGAAAGAAATATAGGGAAATATGCTTGTGTGTCTATTTCTGAAATCTTAACCATGCCTCGGATAAAGACAACTTTCCTGTGCTATCTATGGAACAGATACTACAAAAAATATCAAAGTAATAGATGTTTGATTTGCTTTATGGATATTCAAGCTATAACCAATTGATGGTCTTAGAGCCTGACATACTAAAAACTACTCTTTGAATGAAGTGGGGCATGTTCACATTCAAAAGAATGTCTTTTGGGCTAGTCAATGTTGGTGCGACATTTCAATGTGTAATCGACATTGCATTTTGAGGACCTATTGGAAAAAGCATAGTGGTGTATCTTATTGATGTCATGGTGATATCCAACAAGAGATTCGACCACTTACGCCACTTGAAGAAAATTTTTGAGCGATGTTAGAGGTACGGGATATCCCTTATTCCTAAGAAGAGTATTTTTTATGAGAAGAGTCTTCAGCGAAAATCACATCATAATTCATTTTTCGATGCGTTTCGAACCAATGAGTGTAGTTCATCGCCAGGACGAGTTGAGGGAAACCTCTTCGACCACATTATCGCGAAAAGTGGGATTAAGGTAGACTTGAAAAGGGTCAATGATGTTACGTAGATTCCCTTCCCGGTGAATAAAAAATCTACACAGTCCCTCATGGGTAAAATCAAATTTCTCGGTAAGTTCATCTCTAATTACGCTCAAATTGTCAAACCTATGCAAGAGATGGTAAGGAAGGATGCAATATATAAGTGGCACAAAAGGGAAAAGTATGCATTTTCCCGTATCAAGCAAGCGATAATAGAAGCACCAGCCTTGTACAAACCATATTTCAATAAAGATTTTATGCTCTACACCTTCACTTCGAATACATCTCTTGCCATTGTGCTTACACAGAAAGATGATCAGAATAATGAGCGATCAATATATTTTATGAGTTCCATCCTACAAGGACTAGAGCTTAACTACCCCACCATTGATAAACATGCATATGTAGTCTATAAGGCATTAAATCAATTTTGTCCCAATCTCTTGAAGAATCATTGCATTATCTTTGTTCCGCACCCAACAATCAGATCATTGTTTGTCCAACAAGAGCTGGGTGAGAGAAGAGTGAACTAGATGACTGGTTTGCAAGAGTATGAATTAGAATTCAAACCAATTCACACCATCAAGAGCCATGGTCTGTGTCATCTAGCAACAAAAGTGGTGGACGCAAGATAAGATGACCCGTCTGGTTGGGAGAAAGAAATCGAAATGTATAATGTCAAACAACCCTCCCCACTTCTATTTCTAACTCCTTGTATGTGGATGTGCGCTAATATCTTAAGCATGGAACTTTTCCCTCTCACTTGTCTGCATGGAAGAAGAGGGAAGTCATATTAAAAGCATTATATTACCAGTTGGTGCATGGGGTTCTTTTCAAAAAGCACCAGAACGAAATATTTCTTAGATTATTGGAAGAGCACGATTCAAAGAAAGTATTGTGTGATATCCATGATGGACCAATCGAGGGACACTTTGCGGGTGACACAACAAGGCACAAGGTTATGCGAGAGATTTTTATTAGCCCACATTATTCAAAGATGCTCACGCATATGCCTACAAGTGTCTAGTCTGTCAGAGGTGTGTTGGTCAAGGAAATAAGTCAACTACCTCGTTGCATCCTATCGTTTTTGAAGAACCATTTCAACAATGGGGCCTAGATGTTATTGGTGAGATTTTTTTGCGCTCATCAAAGTAGAACAGCTACATTATCACTACCATAGACTACTTCATGTGATGGGAAGAAGAAATTCCATTCAAGTAGGTGAATGATTAGGAAGTCATTAGTTTCCTTAAGTGGAATATCATTTCCAGGTTCAACATTCCATGTTCACTTGTTTTTGAAAATGCAACGCACTTTTCATTGTTAATATTATATGATTTTGTATTGGAAATGGAATTGTATTGAAACATTTAGCTAATTACTATCCACAGGGAAATGGTCTTGTTGAGTCCATAAATAAGAACCTTATTTGCATTATCAAGAAGACCGTTCTCTTTTAACAGAGGAATTGGCACTCTGCTTTGGTGAATGCCTTATGGGCTGACCGAGCCACACCATAACCTTCTTTGCATATGTCTCCCTACTTCCTAGTGCATGGAAAAGATGGCATCCCACCCCTGAAAATCTATTTTCCTTCCCATTAACTTTCACAAGAATCTTAGGGCAAGCCGTGCTTATTAGTTCAGAGTAGGATAAACACTCTCCACAAGATATAGGAAGAAAGACAAAAAGAAAAATAAAAATTCTCTCTTCACTAGAGTCAAATCAAGAGTTTGTTTGAAAAGAATTATGAACAGAAGAATGAATTCAATGCGGGAGAGCTAGTCTTAAAGTGGGACAAAGCCCACGAGGACAAAGGAAAACACACTAAGTTTCAATCCTTGTGGATCCAACCATTCACTATCCCAGAAAAGCTCAGACAACACACATATTGTCTTCAATCACTAGACAAGAAGATTGAATCTCCTCCTATGAATGGCCAAGACTTAAAACAATATTTTCAATGATGATCTGGGGCTATGCCCTACCCTATGTACATAGTTTATTTTCTTGTTTTTTTGGTATTATGCTTGTTTTTGTTTTTGTAAATAAGTGTCGTGTGTGAATGTGTTTTCCGAATTCTTTGTGTGTGGCCGAGTTTAAAAGAGTATTGTGACAATACAACATTTGAATTATCTTCGGTCCTTCTTCTTTGTGTTGGTTATATCTTTTAGTCAATGATGTTCTGACAGAAAATATGATCCATCCGTAAGGAGAGTTTTGCGTCAAACCATGATACTTGTGTCTATTCTGGAAACTTTATGCCCGTACTCAATTCCTTATGTTTCAGTGTTTTCACACTTATCTAATCAGTACAAGAGAAAAAGGGGAAAAAATTCAAATTAGAAAACCTAAATTAGAGGTATCTATATGCTTCTCTGAAGGAACAACCTCTTCTTCTCTCAATAAGTCAGGATACCTCTTCTACCCATAAAATGAATAAGTGCCTATGCACAATCCTATTTAAATATATAAATAAAGGTGAAAGAATAAAAAGGATTCCTGCGTAGAGAGGTGAAGCAAGAAACTTTGCTAGGGTACTATCTAGGTTCATTGGAAATGAAGCAATGTTTGTGTTCTTGTAGTGAATTCGCTGGGGTATTATCCAGGTTTACTGGCAGTGGAGCAACACCAAAGATGAAAAACCATACTCTGAAAATCGAAATCTCACAAAGTATACTACCCTTTCCGATTTGAAACATTGCGATATGGTTGATCATATGTTCGTGTTTAACTGATATGGCACACAATAGACCATGTTTACTCACAGGATAAGTGGGGAAGCCAAAGTGTTATGCATGATGAATTAATACTTCTTGAAGAACTAAGACCCTCAATAAAAGATTCAACCAAGACAGAGAAGCTGGAATTATACGAATGTGTCACCAAGTGTTTTCGTTGCTACAACACCCTCCAAAATTTTGGCCTACACCCAAATTTTAGAGCCTACCTTGATCTTACATACTGTCATCACAAAAATTGAGACTCATTGCATGTGTTTTCTATAAGTGTTTTTCTCCCATTCGTAAGAAAATAATGGTGTCGTCCTTTTGCATGTCAAGTGTCACACGATGTATATAAGCTTGTTTTGGTGGTTTCAAGGGGTTATCTTTTTGTAAATGGGTTGTTCTTACTATGTAAACATCCGGCGCACTCATTTCCAAAGTTTTAAGCACTGTTGCACAAGTGTCATCACGGTCGTCACAAATTTGTTGAATTGAGGGAAGTTTGTTGTTCATGTGTTTTGGATGATCTATGTTGTATTGTCAAGTGTTATAAGTGTGTCATCATAGTCAAATATTATCATTGTTCACATCAGCTTCATAGATCCCACATTTAGCCGAATTAGGAAAGAATCCCAACCGAGCAACTTAGCCTCATCCGACCCTCTTGAATTGTGTATTATGTAGTCTCAAAACTCACGCTGACCCCTTTCCTCTTCGCATTACGCAATGCAGAATCACAATGCTCATGCTCAACCTCTAACCCCAAAAACTGCACAATTTCTCTCTCCTGCCTAGTCAGTACTGCGCATTGCATAATCATAAGGCTCAAGCCTCATCCCTGAGCCCTTGAACTACGTAAATACGCAATCATATAGCCTCCCCTGCCTTAGGGAATTGCAAAGTGGGAAAAATCAGTGCTCAAGCCCTTAACCTGGCTCCCTAAGCTCCCCAACTATGCAATCTTCTTGCTCAATCTAGCTTGAATTACGAAATGCATAGTCTCAAGGTTCAAGCTTGACCCTTGACTACCTGAGCTGCGCAATTTCACATTCACTAAGCCTCTACAAAATATGAAGAGTCATGTAAAGTAAAAAATTCATAGAAAGTCAAAAAATCACGAGGGTAGTCAAAGAGTCACAAGGGAGGCGAAGCATCGCCCCATTAGTTATATATACACCCTAATTGTATGAGTAAAGGAGTTTTCACCTTGGCTCCTCCCGCAAGGAGTCATAGAGACAAGCTAGTTACTTTGGGGTGCAAGTAGTGGCTCCAACGCTCCATTATTGGAGCTAGTGGCGTTCACTATATACACGTGTCTTAGGAATTTTAATTAATATATGAAGCCTGATGGCTAGCACATTCTTCATGCATGCATTATGAATGTTTGTAACACTGTTACGTGAATGTTTATGGTTTGTGTTTGTTTTCACTTGTACTAAAGTAGTTGAACTATTTCGGTTATTTTATTATCATATTGAGAATGTGCTGTAGTGGTTTCAATTCCCATCACATCTTTGTGGACTATTACGCTGGATGTTAGACATATATCTCTTGTTGTGTGTGTTTCTACCAAAGTGGTACTATTATCTCTCTCTTAGAGGCTGACTCCCTTTCCCTCCACAGTAGAATATCCTTGAAACACCTACAACCAAACCCTCACTGGGCACACTTACTTTCTTTTTGAAGGCACACATGAATTCCTCTCTCTTGCTGACAGTTAGAGCCAAGGAAATATTTAAGAAAATGGTAACCGAGCCGTATTATGAATGAGTATCCTATTGCAAATGGTGTGAGGTCTAATTGGGACCACATATTGGGGAGACCACTTGAATGTTTTCAAGTCCAAAACTATCAACAACACCTTAATAAGGGTGGTTGGTTCTTCTCTAACATGTCTGCCACTTTTGCGAGGCCTCCAAGGAGCATGTTCTTCCGTGGTGAGTCACTTTGAGTTTCCATGTCATAATCCTATGAATGATCAGATGCCATGACTGCTGTTGCACAAATTGCCTTGGAGAAATGACTAGTGTATGAAAACTGTTTGGACTGCTCTTTTAGTGATGTGTGTAAACTCTGCCACCAAAGGGGAAAACAAGTGAAACAGGGGCTGTTAGGAAAGGGAAATAATATCAATGGATTAGGGATTATTCAAAGAGATTTGTTTAGGAAATATGGGAGGGGGTTTAGGTTTTAGGTGTGGGAATAGGGTTTAGGATTTTCATATTTAAAAGTTTGGGAAAGGGAATTAAGGATAGGGGTTTAGTTATTTTAGGGGATGGGGAACAATGGAGTCAAGGAACAAAGGGAATCAAGGATAAAGGAAATAATGGAAAAGAGTTAACCTTGGTGGCAAGCAAGTTTTGAAACCCTAAAGGGAACTTGCCATATGAAGATTTTGACATGGTGGAGTTTGAGGTTTTGTTTGGGAGCTCAACACATCAAACATAGTATACACCATAATCTTGGATAGTGAACAACAAAGGATGAGATCCACCTACTTGAATTCAAGAGAAATTTGCACGATTTTGGCGTTTGGAGGCCATTCTGGAAACATTTGGGCCAAGCAGCCGAGTGCGCCACACCAAAAACCCAGTGCACCACATTGTTTTAGTGCGTCACGCCTATGTAAATTTACATTGGGAAATTTCTCCCAGTGCATCGTGCCACTTGCTGTATGCGCCGCGCCTACCAAACTGCCTCTAACTTCACCCAAAATGTGCGCTTGCTCACCCAATGGCTTTGAACTGTTTCCCCTTTGCTATTGGCATTCAAATGACAATGATTCTTCATGAAAATATGTTATAAAGAGTTGGGTTTGATTTTTGCTTCTCATGAACCCATTTTTTTAATGTTTTGGTATTGGCACTTTTTCACACTTTAATGCAACTCTATTTTTCACACTTCCCTTTTGATTTTTTGACTAAAATGATGAAATTTTTGGCAATTTTTTGCAGGGATAGCTGACATGGAATTTGGAAAAGGAGACCATGGCCGCACCTGAAGAGATAAACTGAAAACTTTTTGAAAATTATCACAAATGACAAACTGTTGACTTTTCTTCAAAACAGAGTTTTGAAGAACAGTCATAATCTATCAACATGACGATGAAAATCATTGAATCACAACTTTATAAGAGCCTCCCTATGGCCTGCTGGCTTTATTGGACATTGTTGAAGACCAAATTGACTAATCCCTAGACCTAATGACTGAAATGACTCTTGTCCATTAAAATATCAAACATTGACTGTCATGGACTTTAATAAACACTGATGAAAAGACCTAAGCCAGTAGGTGCAAGACATGAGGGGAAACGACGGACAAGACTTTTCCGTCAGATTATGGCATGCCCTTAGCAGAATGCAGCTGAGTGGATGGAGTGAGAAACCTAAAAATGAAATGTAGAAAGAGTTTTGATCTCTGACAGAGGACTGACAAGACCGACTCTAACATTGGCTCCAATGGGGGATGGTAGCTCCTTGGAGGTGCCAAGAACGGCAGATCTTTGGGAGAGCAGATAGTGCCTTCGTCCATTGGGCTATGGAGTCATTATTTCGACAAACAACGCAAGACTCTGACTCATTTATTGACTGAAACCTGACTCAAACCGACTCAATTATGAAACCAACATGACTGAAAAAATTGACTCAATGCAAAAGGAAATGACTCATGACTGACTTAACTAAAACAAGAACTGACAAAACTTATTCAATGGCAGCAGTCCATCAAGATTGGAAGGTTTCAAATTATGATGACAACCACCTGCATACTAATGCAATATATAAAATCATGTGTAATGTGTCTTCCAATGTAACCAATCAAGTAGATGCCTCCTGGATTGATTCTCCTGATCAGATCTTCTGGTCAACAATAGATACTGGTAATTGGGCATCCAAAAACATAATTGACCATGATATCTTTCATCACTGAATACTGAAATAATCACTTTCATTGATGACTGCAACAAATCTGCCATTAGATCCTGAAAAACATGAAGATTGACCTCCTGCTGGAAAAACAAGGTATCTTTTTCTCTTGATTTTGGTCTTTCTTCATAAGGTACTTCAATAAGAGTATGTTCCTGGTCCTCAAAATATTCTGAACAAGTGGATGAGTAGATCTCCTTTTCAAAGAACATTTCAAAACATGAGACATATGAGGAAGAATCTGAAAGGGAATCTTGAATGGTCTGGTCTACTGAAGTCTGAATATATTGTAGATCATCTTCATATGATATGACAACCATATTTCCTTTGCATTCATCAATCATGAGAAAAGAAACTTCAAATGATTCTTGAAACCCAACACTATCATTTACATCATCTACCACAAATTCATTCAGAGAAACTTTTTTACTTACTTGAACAAAATTCTCATCTTGCTGTTCATGAACTGACTGGATTATCTCTTTATGAAGGCTTTGTTCTGATGACATGAGAACATTTAGATTCATAACTCTGTTTTCTTCATTCTAGGTGATTTTAACAGCAAAATTCTCTTTCATGGGACTTAGTACAAGGTTTTCTTGGTCATCACATTGAATCTACATCTGAAATGGCTGTCTTAACATTATCACATTATGAATTTGAAACTTGATTTCTCTACATGCTGTCTTCTTCTATGGACAGATCTAAAATGACACTTTTTCTTTCATCACTTTCAACCATATAGTCATTTTCAACCTGCTGATCTATAAAGCTGCTTACAGAACTGTCATCCTTTTTAGAAGAGGAAGAAGCTCCACCCTCACCTTCTTGACCATGTGCACACTGCAGATCTGCGTTAACTGGAGCTGTAACATGACTGTTCAAGAGTTGATCTATTTCATCCTTAGACAGAGGAGATAATACTTTTTGTTTTCTTCTGCTCAAATAGTGATTGTCTTCATTAATTTCAAGTGAAATAGTATACAAATTTCCCTCATATTGCTGGTCCATTTCATGTAATTCCTGTTGACTGTTAAGATGAAAAATTCCTTCATCTTCCACCGTACTAAAATCTTGATTTTGCTGCAAATTTTCATGATCGTCTTTATGTTGCTGAAGTGGTTTTTCATACAATGATTCCATGATTTCGCCGTCCATCAAGTCATCATGCCCATAAAAATTCTCAAGATCTTCAATAATACTATGAACATGGCTACAACAGTCCTGAACTAAAGCCAAGGATGGATACGATTCTTTATACCTTTCAAAGAATATTGTATGAAAATCTTTTAAACAATGAATAGAAGCAGGTGGCAAACTTTCATACCAAGATCGGGCTTCGTCTTCTAGAGTAGCCATAAACATTTTCATCAAAAAGTCTCCAGGAAAATTGATCTTTAGTTTATGCACATGAATGTGAAATTTCACCAGATGAAGAGCAGCATCATTACCTTCCACATTTCTGAACATAGGAAAATTCTGAAGCCAATCCACCTTGGGAATTTTATTTGGAAAACTTGGGATGTGATCTCGGCTCATGGTAGCGTATCTTCTTGCAACCCGCTCCATTTTGAAAATCTCGAAGCTACTGATCTATTTGCAGTGGAGTCACCATGAAGGATTGATTGCTGGATTCTTCAGTGAATGGAGTCGCCAGGTGAATGATTTCAGCCTTCTTATGTTTGATCATTGTTCACCATCAACAATCAGCTCTGAACTTGAGATATGTACTAGGGCAAGACAATCTATGAGCAAACCATTTCGTCCCAGTGGAGTCGCCACTATGTTAGTGCCTAAATTTGCCTTAGGCTGAAGGAAGGAAAAATTCAGGGTAACCACAAACCACGCTCAGCCTCGTAGCTAGCTCTACGAGGATAGGAGAGGGCTCTCCCCGAGTCACGCTTAGTGAAAAAAGAACGAATGGGGTCTGAGAATGACTTAAAATGGATACTAATTTTAGGCTAGTAAATAGATATGGAAAAAGGCGATTTTTGAATGACTATGTAGGGCCAAAGGACCGCCTGAGATGGGAAATTAAATCAAAGACACAGAATATTTCGTGAGGCAAGATAGGCATGGAGGTTTTAGCAATCAAACTGAAATAATATGTGGTGGAAAGACAGTTGAGAAAGCTGAAAAGGGCATATACATGAATCCTTCTTAGACAGAGGAAAACACACAAAGTATGAATGATTTACAAGGCAGAGCATAAAAATGGATTCTACCTTTCCTACAAAAAAAAACATTCAATTGGAAATGAATATGAATGAGCTGCAAAACATTACATGTTAAATATGAAACAGAGAAAGAAACGTATGCTAAAACTCACGCCACAGGAATCTCATAAACCAGAGCTGCATCATTTTTCATTAATCTCCTGGCCAAGCTGTACAATGAATATGCTGGGTTTTTCTCTACGCTATTCCCAAAAATTCCAACCTCTTACAAAATGACTCTCAATACAATAAATAAGCTTTGCTATGAGAAAGTCGATCGACCCAAAGTTGCAGAATTGTTTAGTCATTACAAACTGGAAATGAAAAGCCAACCATCAGCATTACAAGTAATTTTCTATAATGACCAATCAAAACAAAGTAAACATGAGCGTAGATATTCTGGGTGACTATTCACCTTCCCTTTGGCCGTTTGAATAACAACTATCATTTTAATAACATGGCTTTTAAATAAAATGCACCTTTAATGAAGAGTGAACATGTATGTTAATGGACGGGCCCACGTGAAATTTCGTTAAACTCAACCACACGCCAATATTCACTTTCCACTACTTCTAAACCATAGTACCATAGCAAAAAATCATCGAACAGACTTTGACAAACTTACTTGGAGAAAATCACACTGAAACAAATCGAACTCTCGGAGAGCGGAAGTGATTTTGGCCTTTGGGTCTCTGTGCGCCGTGCCAAAAGATGTATGCGTCGCACCACTTTGGAGCTGGTTTTGAGGCACCTTCTGGAGTCCAAATTGAGTCTAAGTGTGCTTGTTGGAAATCCATACCCGTCTACTTTCCAACCCAAGTGGAATTTCTGAATTTGGTGCCCATTTTCCTCTCCAAAACCTCAATCGCCCAGGACTGCTTCCTGTGTGTCAAAATAGGGGTAAAAAGGCCATTTTCAAGGTGTTTTTGACCTCATGAGGATTCAAAACTTGCCCAAACTTCTTGGCCATGCACCAGAAGTCATTATCTTTCATGAAAAATCTGAAGATGTAAATTTTTTGTCATTTGGAGCTCCCTAAGAAAAGCGCGTGCCAGGTGGCGCGATGCATTGGGAGAAAAACCCTGTTTTTTGTGCAAAAAATTTCAAAAATACCAAAAATGCCCCAAATTTCTTGAAATTTGGGCTGGAGTTCCTCCATCAAGTGTCATGCTGGGCTAAAGAGGCTTCGACCATTGTTTGAAGACGATCATGCTCCCTTTGCCTCTTTTGCTTCTTTGTTGCCTTCTTCAGTTTTGCCTTGAGACTCCTTATTCGTGCCTCAGAACTCATGTTTCTCGCCCTATAATGGAATGCGATGTGTGTCAACAATGAATGGTCCTTATTGGCCTTTTCTAACAGTTTCTCTAAGTGAATGTTGGCTCTTTCAAGCGATGACTCTCGATCCTCATTGATTTCTCGCTCCAATGAAGTGAACTCAATTCTCCTCCTTTGGGCAGCTCGGCGGTTCGCCCTTATGTTTTGTACTTCCATGATTTGCCGTTGGTCCTCAAGCTGTTTGTTCCTCTGCTGCAAATATTTAATGACCCCCTCAGTTCTCTTTAAGTTGTAGGACAAGTCCTCGATTTTCACCTGCTGCTCCTTTATGATCTCTCTAAGTTGTGCATTTTGTAGGCCCATATCAACGTCCTCATCAAGAATAAAGTCCCGCTCACCTGAAGGCCCTTCATCATGCATTGGCTCCTTGCCTCTGTCCTATACCTGTGGTGATGTCGAAAGCGAGGCCGCTTCCACTCTAGGTGGAGATAACACTCGCTTTGTCGATGCAAACAACTGCTTGGTGCCTTTATGATAAGTGACATATGTCTGCACCCTAGTAGTATCTGCCTCCTAACCTCCATACTAATATGAAGGTTCACCCACATCATGGATAACCTCCTGATGAGTTGCTAAAGCTGTAAAGAACTCACAGGAAAATGAAGCTTTCCCATGTGATACCCTGTAAATCAAGCTGATGCGCAACCAAAATTTTGATAAGAGAAAAATGACAAATGCCGCTGAACTGCTGCTGTGGGGTCTTATGCTGCACAAGGGCTGTCATCCTCTTAATGTCTCGGCATATGAAGTATGGAATGTTCATCATCCATACCCGGGTGAAATGCATGAGTAACCTGATGTGATAAGCATATACTTGGGAGAAGCGACCTTCACAACTGAAATATTTCATGACTAATTTCATTAATGGAGCATATTCATCTTTGAGATATCAGAACGGGAACAATCTCTTTTGCTATCTCAAGAAACCAGGTTTGACATATGGCTCATAATGTTGCCGGTCGATCTTTTTCTTCTTATTCCATGTTTCACCAACGTTAGGCATGCCGGTGGCCAGTGAGATAGATTCTGGTGTAAGTGTGAAGGTGACACCAGCCAAAGTAACTTGATCACCATGCAAATGTAGTACAAAAAGTGAGCCAACTCATCATGAAATTGAACATTTGCAACCTTCTTGAAAAATTCATAGCATGAATGAAACTGAAAACAAGTGATGGCAAGAGGGCATGCTTGCAATTCTGTAAGGGTGGTTGGTTCTTCTCTAACATGTCTGCCACTTTTGCGAGGCCTCCAGGGAGAATGTTCTTCCATGGGTGAGTCGCTTTGAGTTTCCATGTCATAATCCGATGAATGCTCAGATGCCATGACTGCTGTTGCACAAACTGCCTTAGAGAAATGACTGGTGTATGAAAACTGTTTGGACTACTCTTTTAGTGATGTGTGTAAACTCTGCCACCAAAGGGAAAAACTAGTGAAACAGGGGCTGTTAGGAAAGGGAAATAATATCAAGGGATTAGGGATTATTCGGAGAGATTTTCTTAGGAAATATGGGAGGGGGTTCAGGCTTTAGGTGTGGGAATAGGGTTTAGGATTTTCATATTTAAAAGTTTGGGAAAGGGAATTAAGGATAGGGGTTTAGTTATTTTAGGGGATGGGGAATAATGGAGTCAAGGAACAAAGGGAATCAAGGATAAAGGAAATAATGGAAAAGAGATAACCTTGGTGGCAAGCAAGTTTTGAAACCCTAAAGGGCACTTGCCATATGAAGATTTTGACATGGTGGAGTTTGAGGTTTTGTTTGGGAGCTCAACACATCAAACATAGGATACACCATAAGCTTGGATAGTGAACAACAAAGGAGGAGATCTACCTACTTGAATTCAAGAGAAATTTGCACGTTTTTGGCATTTGGAGGCCGTTCTGGAAACTTTTGGGCGAAGCAGCCGAGTGCGCTGCGCCACAAACCCAGTGTGTCGTGTCGTTTCAGTGCGTCGCGCCTATTTAAATTTATACTAGGCAATTTCTCCCAGTGCGTCGCGCCACCTGCTGTATGCGCTGCGCCTGCCAAAATGCCTCTAACTTTACCCAAAATATGCGCTTGCTCACCCAATGGCTTTGAACTATTTCCCCTTTTCTCTTGGCATTCAAATGACAATGATTCTTCATGAAAATATCTTATAAAGAGTTGGTTTTGATTTTTGCTTCTCATGAACCCATTTTTGTAATGTTTTGGTATTGGCACTTTTTCACACTTTAATGCAACTCTGTTTTTCTCACTTCCCTTTTGATTTTTTGACTAAAATGATGAAATTTTTTGCAGGGGTAGCTGACATGGAATTTGGAAAAGGAGACCATGGCTGCGCCTGAAGAGATCAACTGAAAAGGTTTTGAAAATGATCACAAATGACAAACTATTGACTTTTCTTCAAAACAGAGTTTTGAAGAACAGTCATAATCTATCAACATGACGATGAAAATCTTTGAATCACAACTTTATAAGAGCCTCCCTTTGGCCTGCTGGCTTTATTGGACATTGTTGAAGACCAAATTGACTAATCCCTAGACCTAATGACTGAAATTACTCTTGTCCATTAAAAGATCAAACATTGACTGTCATGGAATTTAATAAACACTGATGAAATGACCTAAGCCAGCAGGTGCAAGACATGAGGGGAAACGACTGACAAGACTTTTCCGTCAGATTATGGCATGCCCCTAGCGGAATGCAACTGAGTGGATGGAGTGAGACACCTAAAAATGAAATGCAGAAAGAGTTTTGATCTCTGACGGAGGACTGACAAGACCGACTCTAACATAGGGTTCACTGTAGAGGTCCTCCAGGATCGAGGAATGGGGAGTATAGGGATAGTGACAAAATTCTTGTATCATATGCCCCATAAAGCATGAAGGCCGAACTAGAGTGAGGGGTGAAATGATTTACAGGTAGATGCAGGAAACCGAAGTCTGTCATCGAAAAACATCCAAGCAAGCATAGATACATATACATCACTAAAACTTTGACAAATGATACATGAATCATGGTATGGATGCAACCATCTAGAGAGAGATCATGTAAATGGATCCAAGGCATGGGCACAACCATCCAATAAAGAGGATCATATCGAAACCAAGGTATGGTCGCAACCATCCAATAATGAGAAGGATCACATGTAAAAACTCATGGTATGGTCACAACCATCCATCTGAGAGAGACATGTATATCAGCATGATCATATCACATCACCTTGCAACCTGGACTTTTGTAATCTATGTCCAGGGTCTTGCACTCCAACACGACCCGATCAAAGTATAGATTCTAACATGTGAATAGATGTGTTGAAGTTAAACATGCTAGAAAGTCACTTGATTGCTGGTCTGTTGGCTTGTATGGGCCTGACCCAGGTTCAAAGGTGATTTAGCTAAGCAAATCCCGATACTATTGGCCCTTTCGGCAACTTTCCGCGGAGCGTGGAGTGAGGTCTCACCCGAAGTAGTATGGGAGGGTGCTAGAACTAGGTTTCCGCACCCTGGGGATGTCTGATGAGCTTTTGGAGGTCCGTGGTTTTGACCTTGCACGCACGTCGCTACACACTCTTGCTATTCCTTCACAACCCATGATGCTGCTTCCACGCAGCCCTACTCGGGGAGCAACCCATATAATACTCAAGTTTCTTTCTATTCAATCTGTTATTACCCGAATTATTAACTTAAGTGTGTAAGACTAATTATTATTATAGCATATTCAACAATCATATCAGTGCGTGCGATAAATAAATAGTATAAATGTAAAGATGGCAATGCACAAGCAAATACAAAGAAATAGGAATCAACTTCTCTTTATTATTCTTCGATCAAGATTACAGAATCGACACTGCCTTGAGCACTCAGCTGCAGGGGTCTGCGCACTTAGTTGCAAACTCTACTAGGCCTCTGTGCACTCAACTGCAGAGCCTCTTCCTACTATTACGACCCAATACACTTAGACTCCTACTCTATAATCGAACCATTCATATTCTTCTCTCTTTCTTCTTCCTTCATTTTACAACTTAGAGCCTCGCTCTATTTATACAATCCCATGGCCTGTGGACCATGGGTAGGCTGACATGACTTTACATTACATTAAAATACTTTTGGGGCAGACAACCCTATGACTCATCCTATACTTTGTGCTCCGCGCCCGCAATTCGCAGAGTCTTACAAAACCTTTGACCAAAACTTGGGCTTTGACCCCCAAAACATGTTGTGGGGGGATTCCATGCCCAATAGGCCCCCAACACAATCATTGTGACTCATCCCGAGTCACTCTGCTGGTGCGGCGATATTTGCACTGAGCCTCTCCAATTGGTCCCGTACTACTCGGAGGTCCGCGACGCACTGTTCTACGGTTTGCTGGACCTGCTACATGCACTCTTCCGATGCTTCTTTGTGAGGATCAGCTGCTTGCCTGAGTGTGTAGAGTCCCTGTGTCTGTGTGAGCTTGCCCTCAATATCTGTCGTAATGGTGAAGGCCTCATCAATCCATGGCTGGACACATGCTTTGAGAAGTTCCTCTTTCTGTCTTGCGGCATCCGCCAGCTCCTTCACTGCCCTTGCTTGCTGCATCTTTGCCAGCCGTTGGGTGAGGACGACTGTCTGTGCAGTTCCCTTTACACATCATACTGCTCTTGAAGCTCACGCGTCTCTGTTTCGAGGCATTGTATGTTGGGGTCCTCCTACAAGGATTTAAGGACGTTAAAGGCTTGATCCAACATATCGGTACAATCCTGCACTACCTGTCCAATTTCTTCCAGTCCTGTTTGAATAGTGCTAACACGCTGCTCTCTAACTTTTGGAGGAGTCGAAGGCTACGCCTTCAACCGCAGCTCAACAATCTGGAGGTTCAGCTCCAGCTGCACTCACGTTGTTTCCAGATAGTGGATCCACATCTTTGTTGGTAGTTTTGTGGTGATCGACAACTCTGGGTCTCGCCAACATGCTTCATTAACTATCTGCACAATCTGCTGGTTCTGTGACACCAGTTTGTCACGCTGCAGGCTGGGCTGTTTGATGTTGATCTTTTGCTCACTCATCACTTGCATCGCGCGGCCCTCCTTGGCACGAAGCTCTACTATTATGCCATCCTGCAGTTGGTACAATGTGTCTCACAGAAGGGTAGCCAAATTAAGGCCAAGTCCCTTGATCCTGCTCACCGTAGCTCTGTTGTCCTCGTTCTCTGCTATTAGCGCTCCTTCCCGAAGCACCATGGTGTTAGCCATCTTTGCGTGTAGCAGCTTCTCCGTTGCTAATGTGCCTGCTATGCTATAGGTGGCTATGGTTCCTTCTTGTGGGGGCCACACCTGTAGTTCCTGCAGTTGTACCCTTAGGGCCCCCAACACAATTTGCTGCTCCGACATGGCTGCCTGGAGCACTTCCTTGGTGACCTCATGAATCGTGTCACTGATGTTGTAGAGGTTTCCTTCTATTAACGTGATCAGGTCGATGGCCAATTTGGATGCCTTGACCTTTTTTTGTGGACCCGATCTCTCTGTAACGTGCGGCCTTTTCAGTTGGGTGGAAGTTGTGCTTAGATCCGCGCCTTCTGCTATGTCCTCTGCATCCTGTCCTATAGACAAGTCCTGGCCCTCCTTGTCCTGCGTTGTGGTGGCCCTAATTGCCTGTGCTGCTGCTGTTTCATCGGTGACCTTTGCCTACTCTGTGGCTACCCTTTCTGCCTCACAGACAACCCTTACCTCCATGGCTGCTTTTTAATTGTGCCTTTTCTCGGCCAACTTCGTGACATGCAACTTGGCTGCATCCTTTTGTTTCTGTGCAGCTGTTCTATCCAGGTTTGCCAGATCCGGCGCGCACCACTCGAGGGGCCGTGATTCTAACACTGAAAATATTGCATCATCAATGATGATGAAGTGGAGCTTGGTCCATTTCTGTACTGGATCCTTATGCGCCTTGAAGTCTGAAAATCTCCACAGACTGTTGTGCACTGTGGGGGACAGGCGCGGCCATCTATTGATTCACATCCGGATGCTCGCCTCCATGAGCACCCAAAAGATCTTTGTCTCATGAATCTGCTTTGTGTCCTTGGTGGCCTAGAGTAACGCATACTTTGCGGCCTCTGGTAAGTCCTATTCAATGCTAGGGAACTAACTGTCCTTGGGCAGTTCCCCTGTTACAAGTAAAATGGAAAAGAGCAACCACACATAGTGGAAGGTCTTGCCCTGCTCATGGGATTCCTTGCAGTTGGTTAAGAACTCCTTGTAGAGGAACTTGACTTAGTTGAATTGGACCCCCTTTGCACATTGTTTGACCAGGGCAACTACCAACACTGGTACCTCATCGCTGCAACATTTTCTCATGACCTTCCCAGCCAAGAGTTGGGTGGCTACGCGCACCCCTTTATCTTTGATGTTGCTGATTGTGTAACCCCTCTTTTTCTTCTCAAGTTTGTATTTTTTCTTCATGGCCTTTGCGAGCACCAAATCTCCACTTTTTCCTGCTATCTCCGTAGGGTCCTTTCCCTTATAGGGGAGCTAGGAAATTCTATGGATGAGATCCACCGTGATGGGAATAGGCTCCTCCAGCCATAAGTACCCATTGTGCACCAGGCAAAGCAGCTGCTTGATGATGAAAATAGTGATAGACATGCGATGAAACTATGGAATCCACAACAGATGAAGTAATCTGGCCTTCTCCACACCGCGCATCCATTTTTGTGGCTCTAGTGTTGTGACTGGCCCCTCCGTGCTCTGCTTCATGGGGCTTTCCATCTCTAAGTGTGGGAACTTCTTGTTGTCCACAAGGTGCCAATATTCAAACTTCATTATGCGCACGCGATCTAGGTGCGAGCCCTCAAACACAATTCCATCGCGGAGGAGCGGGGTCTGGAGTGCGCTCTTAGTGGCATCCAGGTCCTTTGGTATCTTAATTTTCCCTTTCCACAGAGGAACGCACTCAGGTAATTTCGCTATAGAGTGCACCAGTTGGATGTCCTCTTCCATGTCTTCTACTTCCTCTATCTCATCGATGAGAGCATGTAGGTCCTCCTCCTCATCATCTGTCTCCATGGTGGCAACCTTGCCCTTTTCTTCCATGGAGAGTTTACCAAACTGTGAATTCCTTGGGGACATGTGAATTGGTCCCATTGCCTGCTTATCTTTCTTGAGCCTTGGCGTTTGAGGCGATTTCAGGATTTTTGGCACTACCCTAGTGTCTCTGGGAACATCATGTACCTTGGGGTTTTGTGCAGCCTCATCGGTGGTTCCTTCTGAAGAGCCCAAACCTCTCCTGGTAGTCATCATCCTGTTTGAGCTATCTGTGGCTATTCATGAACTTCAAGGCTCAAATCTTGCTCAACGCTCAACACTCTGTGCTTTGATCAACTGCTCAAATTTCAAATGAACAAGTGTTGTCTTGTGGTTAGCCCCTAGAGTTTTATAGCACCTTTTGAATTCAAATTCGACCATTCCCCCCAATTCTGGGCCATCAATGCTTTCTTGGTAGCAGATTGCCCCAAATCTTTCCCTTAATTCATGTCTTAAATGACCACCACCCGCTCCCTTTTTCCTTAAATCAAACATCTTGTCATGAATAGGGACACCAATGGTCACTTCCTAGCCTATCCATGTGGCAAAGCAGCCCCCCGTGCGCGGTCATGACCCTTGTGACATGTTGATTCTACACGTACCTCCCTCATCGCCCCAAACTGACTCTTTTATAGTCCCATGCTCTCCTTCAACTACGTGGAGTGCTGGGACTGTTCTCCCTATGGCTAGTCAGGTGGTTGTACCACCTATGCAAGACTTCAACTTGTCTTTTGGCATAGTCCACGGAAATTCCTCAATTTCCTTCGTGACAGCCAGCGCCGTGCATTCTACTGTATGTAGTGCACTCCCCTGGTTACTGCAGTTGGTGAGGTGCAGCTGTAGCCATGGAAGAAAGTCATAAATTCTTAGTGACAATCTTCTAATGCAGTGGTATGATCATCCGTATCTTACTTTGTCATCCTTGGTTTATTGACGAGACATGCTTGCGTGATCTCGTTTTCTAGTGTCTTGATCTTAGCGTCCATCAAATTTCTTTCCTTCCTCAATCGTACCTGGTCCTTTTCGAGTTCGCGAAGTCTAAGGTTCCCTCACCGAATGGCTTCTTGAATCCTTATATGTTTAACCACACGTAGATGTGTGATTTCTTCCTCCTGGTCATCGCGCACTGTTACAACTGCGGGATTCATTATGTTTGGATTACTTTTTGTATTCCCTTTAGAAATTACGGTCTCTTCTCTATTTTGTACCTTTGGAATCGTCTCTGCATTCAGGGTTTTGCACATGGTCCTATAGGCCTATTGAACCACTGGCACGTGTAGGTCCCAATCAATTCATTTCGTCTAGTGAACCTTGTTCAGTACTCCACACACCCTATCGAATGCTTTGTCGTGGAGAATTGGTAGCATGCGTCGCCTTTCCTGCTACTGCGGTTTGTTTCAATTCTCTATTCTAGGGGTGGTATGTGCTTGTGCAGGCTATACAGCATATGTCTGTACCCATCGGGAAAGGTGGGTGCACAAGTTGTTCTGCCCCTACTGATTGGCTTTCGTTCAGAGTTGGGGTTTTCGAAAATGTAGGCGCATCATCCTTATGCATCCGCACCAGTCCTCAAAATTTCCTTGATGTGTACCCCACCATCGTGTGGGTGTTGCACACAACGCCCATTTCAGGGCATCAAATCTCTACTGTTATGGTACTGCGCTTTCAAATTTGCTCAGAAATTCATCCACCGCTGTTAATCCATCATATGTCAGCCACTCCCTTGCCTCTATTGTCATGCAATGCAATGATCTAATCATCATGTTGCAATTTAGTTACTTCATGCAGCTGATTCTGCCATCGTTCTACTTCTTTGTCTGAATCTGAAGTGCAGGAGCTTTCGCTCTCCCACGAAATTATTCCATATGTAGTCGGATTCACCCAATCTTGTTCTCATGTAGTTATCTTGTAAATACAATCGAGATCATCATCACTATCATCATAGTGCACTGGTTCAGTGTATCGCGCTCCTTCATCTGGATCTAGTGGTACTACTATGCGTAGTGACTTTTTCTCAAAGATCATTTTGTGCTTCTTCAGATTTATGACTTCATTCATATCGGTGGCCCAGTCTATTCCTAATAGTGCGGGATAGGGATTACTGTCATCGAAAATCTCTATCACTTCAAAATCCGCCTGCGTGCTCACCCCTTCAATATCAACTAGTACATTCACGTCTGAACCTAGATCCAGGATTACCTAATCCATTTCATACTCACCGATTTGTGCAGTCAACCTCATTTCCCTTCTTGTGTGCAATGCATGCTTTCCAACTTTCTGGACCACGCGTGGTTCTCTTGACCCTGCACACCTAGTGATAAGTTCATGTAGTCCTTTGGTTGCCTTGCTGTCGCGCAACAGTTTCATGCATGTCTCCAGAAAGGTAGTGAGCATTGAAGGATCCATCCTTGGTTCTAGTTGATCCTTACTACCTCAAGTGGAGGCTTCTGTGAAGCTCTTCTTAGCTTCCATGAATGTCTCCCTCATGCGTTCTAAATCAAATTCGGGTTCCTTTGTAGGAGCCTTGCGAACCCACGCACTTTCTTTTGGTTGCTTCCCTTTATCATTGCCTGTGGTCATATCGCTCCTAAGCATGATGTTTACATTTGGGTCTTCTTTGCATGGCTTAGACCTCATCATCTGCAAATTTTGAGTTGGAGGGGGCTAGAGTACCCCTTTTTCGCACATCCTCACTACCACGAAGGGCAGTCTTTTGCCTCATGATCAAACTGTGTATAGTACCAACATGATGTCCTTGTTGGGTTTGTACAATTATGGGCATAGTGCCCTGGCCATCCACAATTGTAACAAATTAGTTGTCCTGACCCCTTCCTAGTCCCATTCTGCCTAGACCTCGACTGCACCCCTGAAATCCAGCACCCGCCATCCCTGCATTTGGGTCGAGGGCTCGCGTTTTTGTCTGCACCTTGTAGGCAGGAGTCTGGTCCATCATTAGTTCATAGATTCAGCAGGTGCATTCATCATGGCCTACCAACCTATAGAAATTACAAAACAATTGTTGGGACGTCTGTGTATACTTATGCAGTAGATGACAATTATCCATAGTGTGTTTTCCTCCTATCTAACAGATCACGCACCATAACGCAGATGCCACACTGAGCCCTGCTTGTGCCTCAGGTCTTAACATCATCCGTCCTCCTCTTGCCAAGTAGTTCACGAACACTCAATAGTGGTCCTTGTCGTGCCTTTGGCCCTTGCATTTTATTCACCATACCTCCTCGCGTGTCTCCAGCCAAGGTGTCCTCTCTTGTTTCAAACTTTGCATTTCTAGACATAGATTCTACAATTGTGTGTGGATTTGTTGGACTCCCAACCCAGGGTCTTGTATAGGGGTCTCATGTAATCTCATTGCCATCTCCAATGCTTTGGCTTGGGTGGAAATTTTTAGCTACGAAAACATCGTCCTTAAGTGAGGCGTAAGTGATGCCATAAACCGCGATGTTGTCCATCTATCAACATCATATTGGCTTTGCGAATCGTACTCTTCAACCTTTGGTCCAGATCCTAGGGGGTCTCGCTCAAGAGCATCACAATCTCCTTAAACCTGATGATTGATTGTGTTTTTGATTTTGGCCTGCTAGCGTAGCTTGGATTTCTACGATTCCTGTGTTTGGGTGATCATTAGAATGCTTGATATACCATGTTAATGTGCGATCCTGCAACGCACTCACTAGCGTAGCCTTCTTAATATTGTCATCCACGACGCCTTGTGCTTCCCATACTGCTCTTACCACGAACTAGAATTGGTCCAGATCTTCATTCCCCACTCCTCTGAATACCGGTAGTTTGATTGCACTCGCCATACTGAACTGTGGTGGTGGCGGAGGTGGGGTGGGTGGATATGGAGGTGAGGAGGGTGAGACAAGTGGCAGTGTGGGTGGAGGTGGTAAATGTGGAATACACTGCCTTATCAGACTAACTGCGCTTCTCAGAGAAACTTTCACGAGATCTTCCTCGCTTTCTTGCGAGGGTGAAATTAAGGGACTGGTTTCCAATTCCTCACTACTTCTGCTTCTGTATATCTTCCCACTTCACGTAGTTGCAAACATTAATTTATTTGCATAACCCCCTTTTCACACAATAACATCTTAACCCATGTGTTCAAAGATTTAATAAACCTATCTCGTGGTCCCTTGAGGAAACATCGCTTCGCCTCACTATAGCTGACAGTTGTGTCTATCGCAAACTCAGTGATAAATCCTCCTATTATTCGGTCAAGCCAATGGTCCACAACTCGCGTGATCTTATCTTCTGATGCTTCTAGTCTGTGCACTAATTCTAGAGTCCACACTATTGGTTTGTCAAGCCTACACCTTCCCTGGCTGTTTGCTAACTTCATGATCCACTAATATAGCTCAGAAGGAAAGGATGCAAAGAAAATTTCGTGGATTTTCGTATACAAGTAACGCTCCAACCACTGTACCTCAGATATTCGCGGATTTCTGTTTTCCTGCGCCATGAACTCATGAATCTTCTTGTCCAACCACTCATCAATTTCTTTCTTTGTTGGATTCCAGTGGCATGACATCAGACATCCCTTATGCAGATCCCAATCCCAGCAACAAAACCATTTGTTGGCTTGTATGGGCCTGACCCAGGTTCAGAGGTGATATAGCCAAGAAAATCTCGGTACTACTGGCCCTTCCAGCAATAGTCCGCAGAGTCTGGACTGAGGTCTCACCCAACGTAGTATGGGAGGGTGCTAGAACTAGGTTTCCACAACCTGGGGATGTCTGATGAGCTTCTGGAGGTCCGCGGTTTTGACCCTGCGCACACATCGCTACGTGCTCTTGCTATTCCTTCGAAACTTGCGATGTTGCTTCCGTGCAGCCCTACTCGGGGCACAAACTGTATAATACTCAAGTTTCTTGCTATTCAATCTGTTATTACCCGATTCCTTAACTTAAATGTGTAATAATAATGATTATTACAACATATTCAACAATCATATCGGTGCGTGCGATAAATAAAACAGTATAAATGTAAATATGGCAATGCACAAGTAGATACACAGAAATAGGAATAAACTTCTCTTTATTATTCTTTGATCAATATTACAGACTCAACACCACCCTGTGCACTCAACTGTAGGGGTTTGTGCACTTAGCTGTGGACTCTACTAGGCCTCTGTGCACTTAGCTGTAGAACCTCTTCCTACTACTATGACCCAATGCACTTAGACTCCTACTCTATACTTGAACCGTGGACCATGAGTAGGCCGACATGACTTTACATTAAATTACAATAATTTAGGGTGGACAGCCCTATGACTCATCCTATACTTCGTGCTCCACGATCGCAATTCATGGAGTCTTACAAAGCCTTTGACCAAAACTTGGGCTTTGAGCCCCAAAACATGCTATGGGGGTTTTCCATGCCCAACACAGTCAATGATGTGGACCATTAACAAGTGTGAGAGAAACCACCAATAATGATAATGGCTCTCAAGGTACCAACAACAAAATCCATGGAATGTGAAAAAAGGAACTGAATTCAAACACCCGTGAAATCACCCGATCGAAAGCCAATGATGTGAACCTGTCATTGAGTGCAAAGAGCTTGCCATTAGGGCATGCAAGCTCTAAGGTACTAGAAGGGAGTCTCTCGACCAACTTCCTAGATAATGAGTTGAAGTCAACAGGAAGTGATCATGTCGAAGGAGGGCCATCAAGTATCCCACATCATCGACAAAAGACAAAGGGATGCAATGATAATGGATGATACAGAGAATCAGGAATGAGTGTAACTGTAGAAGGACAACTCTTGAACATATCGGTGACACGACTCTGGAGTTTGGCACCTTTTGGATCCATAGGATAAGAGGTCATGATGACATGGTAGAGATCAAATGGAAGGCAAAAATGAAAAACCCAACCAAGGAAAGTCAACGATGAAGTGAGGATATCCCAACCCAACACGAAGCATAAAGTGTAATGTTCAAGAGTGAGATACCGACACAAATGATAGAATTTCCCATTTCCCCCAACCATTTATGGAAAGTACCCCAATTATTTTTTAATCACAAGCTTGAAGGGGATAACATGTGCTTGCATTGTAAGTCCATCCTTCAGATGAATCCGACCTAGTAAGATTAATGAGCCCTAGGAAGGAGAATCTCATGTCCATCATGGTGACGAATCCGATGTCGTTTAATGTTTTAACGAGTCCGACAAAGGTGTAACTCGGTATCTTTTTCATGTTTTAGAGAGTTTGAAAAAGACACAGAAAAGAAAACTCCAAAAGGTCCCTTTTCATACATTTGTGTCTCTTGAGCTCGAAAATGTAGAAAACAATACTTGAGAGAACCACTTGACCATTTCAGTCAAGGAGTACCTTTTTCGTAAATAGTTTATTCGAGCCTGAAAAATGGGTAAATGTATACTGGGCAAACGACGTTTCATAGCCTTTAACGAGTTAAAAATGACAAGAGCTCAACAATATTTTCATATTTTGAGAGTCAGAAAAGAGCTCAAAGATGACTCCCTTCTTTTAATTACTTTAACAAGTCTAAAAGGGAAAAAAATACTCGACAATCTTTTCAATTTCTTACAAGTCAAAAAAGAGATTAAAGGTGACTTGTCTTGGAGGAACAAGTGGTATAAAGGGTAGCAACAGGTTCTAATTAAGGGGGAACTTATCAAAACACTGAAAGGTCAAGAGGTTAGCTAATAAAACCACTCATTGCTACGGTTCCTCAGGAAAGCAAAAAACAACCAAGTGAAAGCATATGATCGGCTAAAGAGATGGTGGTGATGGAATGAAACAACAAAGGATCATGTAGCAGAAATTAGTTGATAAAAATGGAAATCATGAGATGTAAATTGGGCATGGGTTCATTTTTACACAAGCTTGAACCATGGGGAACTCTGCTTGAATTTGGTTTCATGTTTACAAAAGCTTGAAATGAAAAACTATGCTTGAGTTTGGTTTCATTTTTACACAAGATTGAAACAAAGACAAACTATGCTTGAGTTAGGTTTGCATGCCCCCAACATAATGACTCAACTCGAGGTACATGCTCCCCAAGCTTCATTTCATTCAGCTAGGTGGATGGAATGAAGGTTCACTTTCGAGATCCAAGAAATACTCGATTGGGATTTTACGAGATCTTAATCAAAACTCAATTTGGAAAAGGGAGTTGTTTCATTTTTTAAACGAGGTTGACAGAGTAAAAGAACTATCCTCGAACAACTATTTCATTTTTTTAACGAGGTAAATACAGGAAGAAAATATCCTTGGACATTTGTTACATTTTTTAACGAGATTGACACAAGACAAGGAACTATGCTCACACCCCTTGTTTCATTTTTTAATGACCTTGACACAAGACAAGGAACTATGCTCACACCCCTTGTTTCATTTTTTAATGAGATTGACACAAGATAAGGAACTATGCTCTGACCCCTTGTTTCATTTTTTAACGAGGTTGATATAGGAACAAAATATCCTCACAACAACTGATCATGGACCATACGAGAACATGGCCCCCAAGAGGTCCTCATTGGATGGGATAACTACGCTCTGGGAGGAACACATGTCAATTGGTACATATGAAAGATTAGGTTTCAATTCATGCAAAACATAATGTAACATGCCATCTGCATGATCATCAGCAGATATGGAGACAGAACGGGTAGCCACATAATTGGCCTGTGGTGGGGAGGGTACTGCTTTCAAACAAGAACCAATAGGGAATGATGGTTGCATAGGAGGCACCTGGTGACCAATGAATGATAATTGATTAATGGTCACTATTATCCCTTCGTGTGGAAAACAAACCACGCGGAAAAGCGAAGAAAAAAGAGCTCCCATGACATAAACATAGTTGTGTCCAAGAAGAAGATTGAAATCTAAGGGACCTTGGACTACCATCACGTCTATATATACGATATTTCCTCCCAAAGTAATAGGGAACTTCAGAAGGATCCCCGAGGGTGGACTAATTCCTCTGTTGAAAGCCAACAGATTCTTGGTGACAGGCACAAGTAGTGGGGAACCCAAAGATTTCCAAGTAGTATAAGACATGATGCTAATAGATGCGCCTTCATCTAATATAGTGCCATGTACTACCATATTATAGGCTTGTATTGTGATTTGGAAAGGCAAATAAGATGGGAGCCGAAATGCAGTCAATTGACTCCAATCAGAAGAAACAACACAACCACTTGGTGGGCGTATCATATGATTCCCCCCATGATTTGTAGGAATAGGAGAAGGACTCTCCTGAACAATTGGGATGGGAGGGTCACTTTTCTATGGACAAAGGTGATCCCTCTTAGATTCATGAGAATCTGAGGAGATGAGAAGAACATGAGTAGTATGATCACTACTCTCTACGGGAACAGAGTGAACAACTGAAGGTGGAACCAAGTCGACACTCTTTTCGACTAATGGTTGGTCAGAAAAAGACACAAGAGAGTCATGCTCAGGAAGAGAAATACATGCAAGAGATGAATTTGAGTCAATCCCTTTACCAGCTAGGAGAGGGTTAGAAGAAAGCCTTTGAGAACCAACAAGGAGTTGGGCTTGAGGAGCTGTAAGGTTTTCCAAAATTTCGGAAGCTTTATCCATAAGAGGACAAAGGTGAAGAAGATGCTTTCCTTCACATAACTTATAGGGGAATCAAATCTTTCCTTTCTTCTTACCATCATTAGCTGAAGGCGTAGCATTGACATGATATCCAAAGGTCAACGGGGATGGTTGATTCAGGTCTTGAGACCATACCTCTAAGACTCTAGGAAGGCCATGAAAATCTCGAAGGAGATGGTCACCCTTACACAACTTGCAAGGTAATTTGACCTTCTGTGGAGGATCAAAAGGTTTGTCTATGGGAGGTGCATTTGGAGTAACAACCACACGCTTGGCCTCTCGCTTATCTGACTTCTTCTTCTTCTTCTTAGCCTCCTGGATACTGTATTTCTAATTTTCACTAGGCGAAGTAGAAGGGGAAGTTGAAGAAATATGGGAAGAAGGTGAGAGATCAACCTTAGAATAAACGTGATGTGGTTCAAAGGAGGGAGATGGCTGGGTAGGAGTTGGGACACTCGTGACCACCGAAGTTGAAAAGAACCAAATAGGTAAACTAATGGTTAACCCAGGGAGGGACATCATTTCCATATAAGGAGCACGAATGTTTCCAAAAGAAGGGAAAGGACAAGGATTCCCATCTGAGGGGAATCCTTGACTGGTAGACTTTGGAAATGTTTCCATTAGAATCGACCCTAAAGAATCACTAAGGAAGATAACTTTAACCAGGAATATTTCATGGGTAGTTAATTTTAAGACACTGAAACACAACTTTTCCTTTTCATATTTTAAGAGTCGAGAAAAGGGCAAAAGGTGACTCTAGTTGCTTTCAGAGTTAACGAGCTCAAAAGGACAAGTGCTTGATAATATTTTAAATTTAAAGAGTCAAAAGACAAAAATGACTACTCAGGATAATCTAGGCAAAAGAATTACCAGGTAACTGTGAATTACAGAATACCTCTCGGTGAACTGAAAAGTACGAGCAAGCAATCTCCTCGAATGTTGTGTTTACTATATCACATTTATGAGGTGGTAGACTCGACTTCCTATGGATAAAGGATTGAAAATTTAGTGGGGTATCCCTTTATATACGCGATGGTATGGGGAGCACAAGTCTGTATTAGCGCTGTCTAATGCTGAAGCGAACAACAACTGCTAGCTTTAAAGACGTCGAAACACGTATCTAGCCTAGACCTCTAAATGTAAACATTAAGTTTAAATGCTTCCTTAGGTTAATTCAATAAATTTTAATAGTTGATCTTGAATTAGGTTTTAATTCCAAGGCCCTACTACTGTCATCTGAAAACTCCTATATGCAGCTGTATGAGAAAAGAAATCTTTCTTCGATGAAAGTTAACAATAATTTAGGGATAGAGAGCACACAATCAATGCAACAATCAAAGAATGAAATCTTTCACTAATACATGTCCTAAATGCAATTAATCTTCCCTTAACAACAAAAAAAGTTTCATTTCATTTCCAATGCTAATGATGATGCAATTCTAGCTTCTCAATGATGCTACTATTGCAACATTTTTGCTTAAGTAAACTAGAATGATGTTCTCCCTTTCATAAAATGCAAAATGAATCTTTCACATAAAGCACTTTAATGGAAAATTTCACAATCTCGAACGAACAAGCATTGATCAAATCCAAAGCACGATAAATGAAACTAAAAGCAAATTCTTCCCTAAATCACACAAATCAAACACACAAATGCTTCAATCAACCAATCTAGCAATGTAATCTATGCTCGGAAACAGAAAAGAGACACTTGAAATAAGAGAACAAATGAGACTCTTTCACTCATTCAATTGAAAATGAAGAAATGAAGATGTTGTGGCTGAAAGATGGATTAAATGAAGCAACAAATCAAAAACTTGACACAATGAGTAAACAAACAAATGAACGGTAATTGACCTAGATGCCCTAGGATCATAGAAACCATCCAAAAACTCAAAAAATCAAACAATGAAACTTCAAGCCAATCAATCAATCAAAACCAACAAACAAAGAATTCTAGTCACTTCTAGGTGGAAGGAGAGAGTCTGAGGGTCAAGACACACTATCACCGGAATGGGAGAAATTATGAGTTTTTCTTAACTCAGAGACTGACATGACTGTCCAGACTACAACTAGCGTTGATCGACACGATTGACACAACTGACCAGACTACAACTAGCACTGATAGGCCTGATCGACACGACTATTTGGCCAAAAAGAGCACTGATCGAGGGATTCAAAGAAAAAATAAAAAAAGAACTTCACACAGGGCCAGACTTAACACATCAGAGGGTGGGCTAGTGTCTGTATGCCTTAAAATAGGTTAATAGGCCGAAATTATAAGGGAAAGACACACTGGTTTTGATTCAGGAGAAACCCTGATATTCACCTACAAGAATCAACACGATTGCCTAACTGACAACAAGTGCCACAAGAGTGTACAAAAATTTGCGATGGTTAGCGTGACTGTCAGAAAATAAAGTGTACTGATTGAGGATTTCAAGAAAAAAATAAACATTTTCAAAGGCCAAAACCAGACCTGCCACTGTAAATTTCAGACTCAAAGCAGTAAACCAAGCAAAGTAGAGAAAACCAAAGGGAAAGGGTGATACTACAAAAGTTCACACAAACCACAAAATGAAAAAACAATCAAACGAGAGGGTTGGTTCCATAGCGGAGTCACCAATTTGTGGTGTAGGTAAATTCTCGATGTGGACAAAGACAATTCCTCTAGCCTGAGAGAGCGGGTCTATCCACAAACAAACAATCTAATGTAAACTTCCTTAGACTCGAATTGAATAAGAGGGCCTACCTCTTAGAATGCTAATCTGCTTGATGATGATCCCGCTTCTTTGCTCCAACTTCCTTTAGATACATGAAACAAACACATAAGAGACAGCAACAAACGTGATATCATACAATCGCATTCAATCTACTTAAAAAGTCAAGGATTCTTAAGCCACAAAATGTAACATAACATTTAATGTAGGAAATAAACCTTTAGTTGTATTGATATAACTTTAGAAAGAGATTACAACCAAAGCCTTGACATTGCAGGTCTTCTTTGACGTACCCAGGTTCCCACAACTCTGCTAGCATCCCATGGATACCCCCAACAATGAAAGTTTAAGGCTTCTTCCCTTTAGTTCCAAACCAAACCAAACACACTATTCTCCCTTCACAAACATAAACTAGAAAGCTACAAGCTATAGATATCTTGTTGGTTATTCAAGCTCCAAAAAGACTTGTTCAACTTGGAAAATGAGGAGTTTATATAGTTTTGATGGAGGGGAGATGGTTCCTCTTATGATGGAAGAGGGATTATCTCTTTGGTTTGTTCCATCTTAATAGGGGAAAGGAGCCCAAACTGACTTCCTCAGCTCTATCCAGCTCAACCATTTACTAGACTTCCATTACGAAGCTTCTAGACCTGGAAGCTTCGACTCCATATTTAAAAAACATGCCAAAAGAGGATCGACGTGATTGAGAAAATGCTCATTTGCATCGTACAGCACTAGGCCAAGTTTTAAACTCTACAAATCGGGTGAGGAGGAAATGGATCATTAGCGTCAGTCTTGTAAACTTGGGAAAAAGGAAGATTCTTGGGAAATGATGCAAAAGGGAAATGTTGTGCGCATGAATAAATGGGAGTCTCTTCATGATGGGAAAGTATGTAGGGTTCACTGTAGAGGTCCTCCAGGATCGAGGAATGGGGAGTACAGAGATAGTGATAAAATGTCATGTAACAGACATATTCCAAGTTGAATGAGGGGAAAAACATTGCATTGGGATCCACTTATGGTTAATTATTGGTTGGCTATAGAAATTGGCATTAGAAAGAGGCAAAACACAATAAATGGAAAACAAGTATTATACGCCAAAAAGGCCATGAGACAAAACAATAAAAGGAATAGAGAAAAATGAAAGAAATTCCACTTCAGTTGGAGGGGAAGGGGAATAGGAAGAGACAATAAAGTATAAAAATAGTAAAAGAATATGCATGCAAAGGAAAATTAAAAAACCATAAAAGAAAAGAAAAGAAATTGGAGACAATATTCTCGCATTCTTCTTGGGAAAAGAAAGGAAAAAGAGAGGGAGAACACTAGAGCACTTGGAGCATAAGGAAGACAAGCAACACAAAAGCAAGAGGCAAGCAAGGAAATAAAAGAGCACATGAATAATTTGTGTGGCAACTAAGAAGAAGATTTGAACAACAACTAGAAAGGGGAGAAAAGAGCATCAAGTAAAAGGATTTTTTTATGTAACAATGTGCATGTTTGATTATCTTGTTGGGATTTGAATGCACGGTTCATGCATTGGTTTGGTGGTCATTTTTGTTGTCATTGGCATGGAGATTTTCTTGGATTTAAAATCATGTACAACATTGTCTTATGCCATTTTATATATATCCATAATGTTGCAGTTTCCTTGTTTTGGTTGAACTTTGGATGCTAATAGATTTTGGATCTTGGTTGAGGTGGTTTTAGGAAAATTCCAAGGGTTGAGGGTGGAGATGGTTTTCTACGAGAATATCTTGACAAGTGGGTGGAGACAAAAAAATTCCTCTAGGTATGGTGAATAAATTTTGAGGCATCCTAACTTGTATTTGGTTTGGTGATTTATGGACTTGGTATTAGGTGAAATCACTATGGATTGAGGGTGGAGGTAGTTTCCTCTAGATTCCTTGTTTGGTTACATTTTGGATTTCCCATGTAATCCCAAATTCAGACTTCGAATATGGCACGGGGGTGATTGGGCTGGAAGAAATATTTGGTCCAGCCCAATTTATGGTTGGGTGGTACGTGGAAATCCCTAACTTGGTTTGTATTATGCATATGTTGTTATTTAATGAGATCAATGAGCATACGTTTTGGTTTAATGTATTAATTATGTGACTGGTTTGTCTTGTTTTCATTTGGGTTAAATGCTTTTTACATGCATAGAATATTTCTTATTATATGGAAAGATCTTGTTATTAATCTTGCTCATGATTAACAGACTCTTGGATGTCCTATATGGATGTATGAGCTAATGTGTGTTTTATGCAGATAGTATGAGAGGGAAGAAAGCCTCTTTGATTAATATATGATGAAACTAATGAAAACATTGAAAAAAATATGCATATAAGGATATAGGTACTTGGTCACAATATGTTTGTAAAAATGAATGACTTGTACTAGGCAAGCTTGATCAAGAACAAAGCTTAGAAATAGAGCATGAAGACACAGAAACCTTGTTGACATAGTGATGGAAAATTATGGGCAATTGACTTGTAGGCTAGCCTTCAAATTCTGAAATAGGGTCCGTGGCTGCACTCTTAGAGCTGGGAAATATTAGCTCTGGATGCACTGAGGATGGGTTATCCATGTGGATGGAGGCATGTAAAAATTGGCAACTAGGGCCAAACTCCACGTGGGTCAGCTAATTTATGGCAGCTGATATTTTTATTGTATTCCTCTCATTGAGAGGTGTAGGATTGATCTAAAGATCATTCGATTCCGATAAGTATTCATGGAGTTATAAATTTATTTTGATTATGGAATTATTATCAAGCCGACCAACAACTTGAGTAGGCTCAAAAGCCCAATAGACATGCCTATTCATCATCTACATTTTAGTATAAATATAGAGGACTTCAAGTCATTTCAACACACACTTGGGATCTCTTCCTCTCTCTACTTGTTTTCGGTTTTAGTAGGAGGAGAGATCCTAAGGGATAACGCTGCCCTGATCCAGGAAGATGGAAAAGCTGGAACTGCCGAAAAAGTCAGAAAAGTCGGAACTGTTGGAAAAGCTGGAACTACCAAAAAAGTCAAAACTTCCAGAAAAGTCAGAATTGTTGGAAAAGCTGAAAAAGCCAGAAAATCCAGAATTGTCGGAAAATCCAGAAAAGCCAGAACTGCCAAAAAAGCTGGAAAAGCTGGAACTGTTGGAAAAGCCAGAATTGCCAAAAAAGTCGGAACTGTCGGAAAAGCTAGAACTGCCGGAAAAGCCGAAACTTCTGAAAAAGTCAGAACTGTCGGAAAAGCTAGAAAAGTTAGAAAAGCTGCAACTATCGAAAAAGCCCAAAAAGCTGGAACTTCCAGAAAAGCCAAAACTGCTGGAAAAGTCAGAAAAGCCGAAACTGTCAGAAAAGCCGGGAAATCCAGAATTGCCGAAAAAGTCGGAACTACCAAAAAAGATGGAAAAGTCGGAAAATCCAGAACTGCTGGAAAAGTCGGAAAAGTCGGAACTGTTGGAAAAGCCGGAATTGCCAGAAAAGCCAACACTTCTGGAAAAGCTGAAAAAGTTGGAACTGCCAAGAAAGCCGGAACTATTGGAAAAGCTGGAATTGCTGGAAAAGCCAGAAAAGCTAGAATTGTTGGAACTGTCGGAACTGCAAGAACTGCCGAGAATAGGTGGAACTATTGCAACTGCAGGGAACAACCGGAACTGTCGGGAAGGCAACATGGTGTAGTAATGGCACATAATGTAGTACAATGATGATGAGTGTAGCATGGTGCAGCACGATGAGGTGTATCATGATGACGAAATGCAGCACAATGATAGGTGAAGGATTCACCTTGGAGAATCACTTGAAGCAGCATGTCTTCAACTGATCTCATGTATCATCTTCTTAGAGATGATCTATGCTCTTATCTAGATAAGTCAAAGTGTTGACTTCTATTGCAAATGTACTATCTCTTCTCTCTCTCTTTCCTTGCTGAACTTTGAATAACATAAAAGAAGAATTGATCAAGGGTTTCCCCACATTGTGGGGTTTGTCCCTGGCTAGTGCCACATCTTGTGTCCTCTTATCTTGGCTTGTCTTCTACGATTTATATTTATGTTCTATCTGCAGTTTACTTTAATGCTGATGTGATTGCTAATCTGGAAAAGATAATGAGCTAACTATGAAAATTGAAATAAATTGCTCTAGCATAGAACATACCTAAAATTAACATGGTATCAGAGCTAAGGTGAAGACAATGCCCAAGAAAGAGTGAAAGAGAAATCACCAAAGACAGTTGGGAAAGGACAAAAGGATCAGTGGATTCCTCATCCCTCTTCAAATTCACCGAGGGTGAAGTCGAAGCAAAGAATATTATCAAAATGGTGCAACGAAAGTTTCTGATGGCCTACCTAAAGATCACTTCATTGGGAAGTTCGGATCTAAGGGTGGAAGGAAAGGTGGATGCCTTGGTTGCAATAAGTTCGGCCATTATGCGAAGGAGTGTGTGAATGGCAGAGACACATCTCTTGATGAAGATAACAATCATTCCAAGGACATCTTCAATGATCAAAGGAATGAAAGGTAATGCAGGTCATCAAGGAAATGGTTGACTCTTCAAAGAAAGCAAGGAACCCCACGTATGAAGAATCAAATTTTATTTATGATAAGATAAAGAAGTGTTATCTTGTATTGGCCCTCTCCTTCAGATTCTTTAGGAATTTGGCTTATTGATTGTAGTGCCTCAAGGCACATCATCGGATAGATGGGTGCACTCTCTAATTTGGTAGAGATAGAAACAATCGTGGGATTATACTTGGAGCCGATGCCACCTATCCCGGAAAGGGTGTAGGGAATGTTATCCCTCAATTGAATGAGGGTAAATCAATTCATTTACAGAATCTCTTTTATGTACCTGATCGCAAGAACCTGGTATCCATTTCAACAATGGAAGTCAAAGGTTTCAAGGTGGCACTCATCAATGGAAAGGTATGTGTTTGAAAATAGAATTTTCAAAGATGTTTTTGAGTTCAGGGTTGTATCAAGTTGCAGGAAGTCCACTGGGGACCATGTCCATTGACACATAGCACCGAAGGTCTATGACTCAGATGGTGACAAGGATGCCTGAATTCAAAATGAGCATGAAAGTACATGTCTGAGATGTACCGAAGGAAAATCTTACAAGGGGACCATTCCCCTCATGTAGCAGGTCCACAAGTTTGGAACAACCCAAGGGGTTTGAGATTGATGATCAGGAATCTCACGTACGCAGATGGAAGAAAGCCCTCTATGGCTTGAAGCAAAACTCCCCGGGCGTAGTATGAGAGGATTGATAGCTGTCAGATGAAGCTGAGATTCACTAGGAGTGAAACCGATCCAAACCATTACCCAAAGGTTGTGGATGATAGACCTCTCATACCGGCACCTTATGAGGACGACCTATTTCTGACAGGGGCAAACCCTCTCATTTGCAGAAGTAAGAGGGAGTTGGATTCCGAATGTGGAATGATAAACTGCAAGCCTGTGACTACCTCGAGGATCTTAACTTTCAGAAGTTATATGGTAGTTATGGCAGACCAGATTTGGAAAATGCCTCTGAGTTTCATAAACTCATTCGCGCTGATGTTCTTGGTGAACTTTCGTCCGAACATATGTTTTGCAATTAGCATGGTGAGCTCGCATTTGGTTGAGCCTCACTAGATTGGTGCCAAGAATCTTCTGAGATATCTTCACGGCACAATCTCTCATGGATTGAGATACACTGCCGAAAATATGAAACTGCATGATTATTCGAATGCTGAGTGGGCAAGCAGTGTGGAGGATCACTAGAGCACTTCTTAGTGCTAGTTCTCTTTAGATTTTGCTTCGATATCATGGATGAGCAGGAAGCAGAAATCGGTTGTTATAAGCACTGCCGAGACCCGAGACTGAATACATAGCTACGAGTATGATCTTGTGTGAAGTTGCATGGTTGCAGAAGCTCTTAGGTGAGTTGTTTTACACATGATGAATACCACTGTGATTCTCTGTGACAGCCAGAGGTGGGATTCGATTATTGAGGAATCCCGTATTCGATGATTGCTCTAGCAGATAGACATTAGATACTGCCTTATCTCGAATATGGTAAGTCGATGAGCGAGGAGGCTCCATCGCATTAAGACTGATGTACAGGTCGTAGACATTTTGTCAAAGCCCGAGGGAAAGGTCAAATTTGTGACTTTCCAGAATTACTTGGAGTCGTTGAGAGACCTTCTTATAAGGGTCCTGCATGTTGCATGCATCGAGCTCTGGGAGCTCTGGGGGCTTGGGGTACTTACTGGAGCAACATACGACCACAGGGCGACTCACCCTCCCCTGGTGGTGCGCTATGAATAGGATGATTACTTCTCTTGTGGGCCGGGATGATTAGTTCTCTCGTGGCAACTATGTAGCAGGATGATTAGTTCTCCTGTGAGGTCTGGATGATGTGTTCTCCATGACGATTATGTAGTAGGATGATTAGTTCTCCTGTGAGGTTTGGATGAAGTGTTCTCCATGACGATTATGTAGCAGGATTATTAGCTCTCCTGTGAGGCCTAGATGATGTGTTCTCCATGGCGATCGTGTAGTAGGATGATAAGTTCTCCTGTGAGGACGGAATTGATTAGTTCTCCTATCGAGGCATCCTACCCATGCAGTCTAGGACTCATGGGAAGTACCTCTCATCTGATCAATGAGCAGGGAAATGAGGATAGGGACCATAGTAGTATCGATGGATGCATCGTTGTATCTATCGTACTCCCTATGCTAGGATGACCTTCATTGATCCGGGATCAATGATACTGGTTTGGGACAAGTTGTAGGAGTTGTACCTACTATGACGCTAACTTCGGGTCGGTTGAGATTGGTCTGGGACCAGTGGTACATACTCTGAGACTGACTTCGGGTCAGTGGAGGACTGGTCTGGGACCAGTGAGAGTGGTACATACTATGACGCTGACTTCGAATCGGTTGAGACTGGTCTGGGACCAGTGGTACACACTCTGAGACTGATGATACTGGTCTGGGACCAGTGATAGAAGTGGTACCCACTATGACGCTGACTTTGGGTCGGTTGAGACTAGTCTGGGACCAATGGTACGCACTCTGAGATTGACTTCGAGTCAGTGGAGAATGGTATGAGACATTCTCGATCAATTCTTCTTCTCCATGGTTCAGCAGAGCTAAGCAGAGCAGAGCAAAGCCAACAGAGTTGAGCAAAGCAAAGCAGAGCCAGCAAAGATGAGCAGAGCAAAGCAAAGCCAGCAAAGCTGAGCAGAGCAAAGCAGAGCCAATAAAGCTAAGCAGAGACAACAGAGCTGAGCAAAGCAGTGCAGGGCACTGATGGCAGAGACAGTACAGTCGGACATATGGATCAGCGGATGGAGTTCTCCCTAGTTGAGAGGGAGTGTTAAAATTGGAAACTAGGGCCAAACTCCATATGGGTCAGCTTATTTATGGCAGCTGATATTTTTATTGGATCCCTCTCATCGAGAGGTGTAGGATTGATCTAAAGATCATCCGATTCCGATAAGTATTCATGAAGTTATGAATTTATTTTGATTATGAAATTATTATCAAGCCGACCAGCAACTTGAGTAGGCTCAAAAGTCCAATAGACATGCCTATTCATCATCTACGTTTTAGTATAAATATAGAGAACTTCAAGTCATTTCAACACACACTTGGGATCTCTTCCTCTCTCTAATTGTCTTTGGGTTTTAGTAGGAGGAGAGATCCTAAGGAATAACGCTGCCCTGATCCAGAAAGCCGGAAAAGCTGAAACTGCCGAAAAAGCCGGAACTGCTGAAAAAGCCAGAACTGCGGGAAAAGCCTAAAAAGTCGAAAAAGCTGGAACAGCTGGAAAATTCGAAGAAGCCAGAACTATTGGAAAAGTCGAAAAAGCTGGAACTGCCAGAAAAGCCGGAAAAGCTGGAAAAGTTGGAACTGTTGGAAAAGTCGGAACTGCTGAAAATGCTGGAAACGCCGGAACTGTCGGAAAAGACGGAACTGTCGAAAAAGCCAAGACTGCCGGAAAATCCGGAACTATCGAAAAAGCCGGAAAATCCGGAATTGCCAGAAAAGCTGAAAAAGTCAGAACTATCGTAAAAAGCCGAAAACGACGGAACTGCCAAAAAAGTCGAAGCTGCTGGAAAAGCCGGAAAAGTCGAAAAAGCCGGAACTGCTGGAAAAGTCGGAAAAGCCAAAACTGCCAGTATAGCCAGAATTGCCGGAAAAGTCGGAACTGCTAGAAAAGCCAGAAAAGCTGTAACTGCCAAAAAGGCCGAAACTATCAGGAAAGTCGAAATTGTCGGAACTGCTGAGAATAGCTGGAATTGTCGGAACTGCAGGGAATAGCCGGAACTGCCAAGAAGGCAATATGTTGCAGCAATGGCACATAATGTAGTACAGTGATGATGGGTGTAGCATGGTGTAGCGCGGTGAGGTGTAGCATAATGATGAAATGCAGCACAGCGATAGGTGAAGGAGTCACCTTGGAGAATCAGTTGAAGCAAAATGTCTTCAACTGATCTCATGTATCATCTTCTTAAATATGATCTATGCTCTTATCTAGATAAGTCAAAGTGTTGACGTCTATTGTAAATGTACTATCTCTCTCTCTCTCTCTGTGATAAACTTTGAAGAACATAAAAGAAGAATTGATCAAGGGTTTCCCCACATTGTAGGGTTTGTCCCTAGCTAGTGCCACATCTTGTGTCCTCTTATCTTGGCTTGTCTTTCGCGATTTATATTTATGTTCTATCTGCAGTTGACTTTAATGTTGATGTGATTGCTAATCTGAAAAAGATAATGAGCTAACTGTGAAAATTGAAATAAATTGCTTTAGCATAGAACATACCTAAAATTAACATCACGAGACAGAGTGATCTATCTACCAACTGAACCCCTGGATCCCATAGCCAGACCTACTGCAACATAGCTCTGACCACTGCTGGAAATTGGAATCCATTCGTTCCTCGTCTCTAGTCCCTACATGCAATCAATATATAGGCTCCATATATCATGAACTAATCTGATGCATGTTAAACTGCCCTGTGCCTGCCACTGTGTAGTATTGATGACCACTCGAAACCACATGTGCCAAATAGCTACCCCCTGAATGCAGCGAATAGATGGGTATCTAATACTTGCAATCGATTCAGTGTATGTGGATCCACTCTGCTCATGCCAACCATCACCACTGAGTCTGCCATCTACACCCTTGGTAATGTGCCAATACAGTTTCTGAAGCTCAGATACCCATTGGAAAACTACAGTTGTACATGGTATCCCTTGCTCATGCAGGATCCCAACAAGCCCTACTAAAGTAGAGGCACATGTCTCCCCCATGATCAACTCCTCAAGTGTGAGCTCAAATATGAATGGTATACCACCCCTGTAGAAGATCACCTCATCTCCTAGCCTGTGGTTGCCATCTCGCATACTGACCCTGCTCCTCCATCGGGGAAATTGTATCGTGCCCCTAATGCACTGAATCCATAGAGTCGTCTCAAGCAAGTCTCCCAGGTCCTGCTATCCACAATGTAGGCCTTCATCGGGCACAACAAGGCTCTCCTCAACCGTCTGCAATGCCAATGAGTGAGAGATGTGTTGATTTATGTAGCATCAGATGTGTTCTAGCCATGAAATTTTGTGGAGACTAGAATACATGTATTCTACAAAACCCAGAAATCATTTTGGAAATTCAACCTAGAGACGACTTAATTAAAATAATTAAGTTTTCTAAATGACTCCCTAAGTCTAAACTTAGGAAATCTAGTTAATTAAAGGGTATTAATTAAGTCATGGTGAGAATCTTCTAGAAGAAAACATGGATTGAATTCTAGTTAATCTTAGCCATCAATTATGTTTTAATCCTGGTTGTTGGTGCTTCAACAAAAGATTATAAGAAGATATCAATGGGTAGATGGAGAACACACCAGAGCAGATACTTAGTTGCTCAAGCAGATCGATTTTCTCAGTTGCTGAAGTTCGGCAAGAGAAAATCGAATCAGAGAGTGAGTTCGGGTGGGAGAGAGAGGCATCAACATAGTTGGAGAGTGTAGGACGAATCTGGAGGAGGCGGCACAAAGGAGGGACGTAGGTCAGCGCAACAAAAGGGTTGACACTGGGCCCATGTAATCACTGTGTAGAGAGGGATGAAGAAGGGCCATCGAAAGAGGGAGGAGGTCCTCTTCAAGGTCAGAAAATTGTTGTGAAGTGTGAGAAAGTCACAAATAAATTTCTCTTAGTGAATCTTCCTCTATTTTATCTTGTACAAAAATTATTGTTGAAGATTAATATAAGAAACCCTCATATGTTGCACCAGTTTTCCCACATTGGGTTTTTCCAGGGACAATTGTCCAAAAATAAATATCATTGTGGTTATATATGCTAGTATTTTCCTTGTATTTATTTTCCGCAGAATTTTATTTGTGAAGGCTGCAATGTATGTATTTCGATATTTGCCATAGAAAACTGCAAATAATTTGTTTAATTAATTTAACAAAGATAAGAAATATTATTAGTCACTGCAGTAGGATTCGGGATCACAAAATTTTCACATGGTATCAGAGCACAGATTGTGAGAAAAAGGGCTCAGGGGCAGAAAAGAAGAGGGAGTTCGGAGTTTTTGCAGAGGCAGCAATTCCAAACCCCTGAGGCAGCGCAATCCTTGGGCCAAGAGGTCGAAGTCTTGAGGAGAAGTCGATTTCTTTGAGTGAGTCGACAGAGAAATCGATCTCCAGATCAAAGCCTTCCAAAGGAAAAAGGGAGCAACATTGTTTTCTTGCAGAGCAGATCTTCAGCTAAGATACAGATATTTTGCACTAGTTGCTAGCAAAATAGCGTCAGAAGGAGGAAATGGCACAAAAAATTACGGATAATCAAGAAGCCTCAGAATTATCTTCCAGATTGGAAGAAGAGTTTGTGTCTTTCAGGATCGGCGTCAAAGGGTGTTTAGTATATTGACAGTAGAGCTTCATCTCACATGACTAGAGTAAGGGAATATTTCTCGGCTATCAAGAGGAACAAATGGACTTCTAGATCACTATGGGCAATAGAACAAAGTGTACTCCAGTAGGGAAAGATACCATAGATTTGCAGACGGAAGTAGGAACCAGTGCTAGAGCCACGAATGTACTGCAATTGCCAGGATTGGGCATGAACCTAATTTCAAAGTCCCAATTGCAGGACAAGGGATATGATGTATACTTTGTGGGAAAGAAAGTATCTGTCAAGCATCCCACCTAGAAGAAGGTGAGACAAATTGGAGTTCGAAGAAACAAACTATATAAATTGCAGATCGATTCTCCAATGGCACTGATAGGTAGTAATAACAACAGTAGAAAGGAGTTGAATGAACTATGGCACAGGAGGATGGGACATGTGAAAAATCGGTTACCCAATTCGTACTGCAGCAACTGATGTTAATTCTTCTAATTGTTAATTCGATTAACCAATTTACTTGTTGTGTGCTACGGCAAATATCAAATTAAATACACTGCAACCTACACAAATAATACGAAAAATAAATACAACACAGGAGAGAAATAAACATCACACACATCTACATAGTGACTTTTAGACAAATGTCCCCGAAAAAACATAATGTAGGAAAATCGGTGCAACAACTGAGGGTTGTATTATTAAGCAGTAGTTTTTTTAATACAATCTCTGGATGCCTTGCTGGCTATCCAGTACAGAGAATACGACTAACAGAAGATTAGAGAGAAATACCTCACACTATCACTGGAAATCCCAACTGATCCAACCATAGAATGGCTGTCCCTTGTTGCCACTACATTGCCTCTGCGTAGGCCCAACGCCACAGCTTCAAGGGACAGCATCACCCCTTTTGTTGATCGATTTGCCACTCAGACTTCGATTTTGTCCTCCAGGTCTCACACCCCAGCTTATGGCTTCAAAAGTCGACCTCTCCAACAAAAATATGAATCTCCTCAAGGCTTTGCGGTGCCTCTGCATTAACCTACGTTGCCCAACATAGCCTCTGTGCTACCTCTGCTTCAACCTATGCTGCGCAGCATAGCCTCTACGCTGCCTCTCTCAGATCTCTCTCTGCCTCACCTGCTGAGTATCCTGAATCAAGAGAAATCACAAATCGGAACTGTCCCTGCCCCTCACTACAAGAAATCACTTCGAACTTCTCTCCAGCAATTGTTGCGTTGCTCTCTTTAGAAATTTGATCTCTGATCTCCGGCTCGATGTGTTTTCCAAATGGCCATCAAGCCTCTTCTTATAATCCTTCTGTTGAGAACCAACGGCCCAAATTAGATTCTAATGAATGGCTCAAATCATTTTGGCTTGATCCTCATCTTCTTCTAGAAGTTTCACCCATAGTTAGACTAATACCCTTTAATTGTTTTAATTTCCTAGGTTTAGACTTGTGCATCCATTAAAAATAATTAATTATTTTAATAACACTGGATCCGGGTGGAATTTCCCAAAACGCTTTATGGGTATTGCGGAATACATGTGTTCAAGCCTCCTTGCAAATTTTGAGGCTTAAAGCACATCCGATGCTACCAAAAATCAACACTCCCTCTTAGCAAGAAATGTGCTCTAGTAATGCAACCTTCTAAAGCATCACCCTTCTCTGTAGCATCTCCCTCTATGTTGTTGATGTCTGACATCACTGCCCACCAACTACTGTGCAAATGTTGCATCTGTACTGTTGCTGACCTTGCCACTGCCAACACTGCATCAACATTGCAACCTTCTCCAACTGTTGTTGCTACTGCATCAGCAGCAGAAAAGCATTCAAAATTACTGAACAAGTGTTTAGCATGATGCATTTGTTGTTGGAGTTCTAACTGCTGTTAATCTCTGCACTGACCCTTTGAAGCGTCTACGCTACTGCAGACTCTGATTTGTGCCCACTGCACTGTTGCCAACTCTAGCTCTACACTGCTCAGTCTCTAGCGATCCTAGCCACTACGACTGTCACTCTGACACTCCTCTGCACTAACTGACACTGGTTCATCCAGCTACTTCTGATCTGGGCTCCTATAGCAAGGTTTTGATCCACGAGGTGGACTTCTCAAGGATCTTGCCCATCTGCAATCCTTTCGAACTACAGTTCTAGATCACCCCACCTCTGGGCAATCGTGGCAAACTCCTCCTCCTCGATCTGTGCGGATGCAACTTTCGGATCATATTTCTCATCCTTGTCCTTCTTCTTGAGAGGACATTGTGTAGCGTAGTGACCAAGTCCGCCACATCGGAAGCACTTGATCTTCGAAACATCTTTCTTCTTCTTTCATTGCTCCTGCTACCCCTTATATGCGAGGGCTGCAATCTCATCCTCCTCCTTTGGCTTCGTCCCACTGTTGTTGCTGCTACTATCAAGTTTGCACTTGACTAAGTCTCTCCTCATCTCTCCCTGCTGAAGAGCGGCCCACATCCCTTCCCAATCTGGGAAACTCTCTCTGCCCAGGATGCTCTGTACAAACACTTGCCATTCTTTTGAGACTGAATTTAGGGCCAGCCTTACCATCTCGGTAGGTTGAGGTGTTGACCCCACAGCTGCCAACAAGTCTCGGATCTCCTAAAGCTTCGTTAGAAACAGATCAATGTGTTCCCTCTTCTGCGTCTGTGTGGATCTCATCTTCTACTCCAAGTACATCTTCCGCTGCCCGGAAGATCCTTCGTATAGCGTGGCCAAAGCTTCCCACATTTGTCGAGAAGTATCCTTGCTGGCAATGTGATGCACTACATGATCCCTCACTCCGTCGAGGATCAACCTCTTGGCCTTCACCATCTCGACCTTGTACTTCTTTAGCGGATCTAGATCCGGGGGTATAGCTACCACATTGTCAACGCAGGTTTTGAGATCGTGCTCATCCAGAAGGCATGAGATCCTTGCCTTCCATATCACATAGTTGGATTCTCCCTCCAACCGATCTTGATCTCGCAACCCATTAGTTGCCATCTCTGCCAACGAACTATCGAACTACCTCCTATCTCCTCTACGCAGTACCAAGCTAGCCTATGCACTCTTTGCTAGAGTTAGTAGATCAATTCCTCTCTACTGCCTCTCAACACTTCAGAAATTACACTTTTTGGCTGGAAGTCCTTTGAGGAAGAATTCCCTCAACAGTGTCTCTCTCTCCCACTAATGCTATTCTACTAGCAACCGCTGCAAAATATCTGCATCCCAGCTGAAGATCTACTCTGCAAGTAAAAGTACGCTACTCACTTCAGCCTCTAGAAAGCTTTTATCTGGAGATCGAATTTCTCTGTCGACTCATTAAGAGAAACTAAATTCTCCTCAAAACTTCGACCTCCTTAGCCCACGAACTGCATTGCCTACTGGGGATTCGAATTGCTGCATCTACAGTAATTTCGAACTCCTCTTCCTTTCTACTTTTGAGCTCTTCTACTCACGATCTGTGCTTTGATACCATGTGAAAAATCGGTTACCCAATTCCTACTGCAGCAACTGACGTTAATTCTTCTAATTGTTAATTCGATTAACCAATTTACTCGTGTGCTACAACAGGTATCGAATTAAATACACTGCAACCTACACAAATAAAAATTGCGGAAAATAAATCTAGCACATGAGAGAAATAAACATCACACACATCTACACAGTTATTTTTTGACAAATGTCCCCAAAAAAACCTAGTGTGGGAAAACCGGTGCAGAAGCTGAGGGTTTGTATTATTAACCAGTGCTTTTCTGAATACAATCTCTAGATGCCTTACTGGCTATCTAGTACAGAGAATATGAATGACAGAAGATTAGTGAGAACTACCTCAGACTATCGCTAGTGATTCTAACTAATCCAACCACAAAATAGCTTGTCCCTTGCTGCCTCTGCGCAGTGACTACATAGGCCCAGCGTCACAGCTTCTAGGGACAACATCACCCATTCTACTGATCGATTTGCCTCTAAGATTTCGATTTCGTCCTCTCGGTCTCACACCCCAACTTCCGGCTTCAGAAATCAACCTCTCCAACAAAAATATGGATCCCCTCAAGGCTCTACGTTGCCCAATGTAGCCTTTGCGTTGACTCTCCCGGATCTCTCTCTACTTCCTTTGCTGAGTATTCTCAGATCAGGAGAAATCTCCAACCGGAACTATCCATGCCCCTCACTACAAGAAATCAGTTCGAACTTCTCTCCAACAACTACTGTGCTGCTCTCTTCAGAAATTCAATATATGATCTCCCACTTGATGTGTTTTCCAAATGCCCATCAAGCCTCTTCTTAGAATCCTTTTGTTGAGAACCAACGGCCCAGATTAGATTCTAATCAATTGCTCAGATCATTTTGGCTTGATCCTCGTCTTCTTCTAGAAGTTTCACCCATAGTTAGATTAACACCCTTTAATTATTTTAATTTCTAAGTTTAGAATTAGGCATCCATTAAAAATAATTAATTATTTTAATAAAACTAATTCCGGGTGAAATTTCCAAAAAGGATTTATGGGTATTATGGAATACATGTGTTCAAGCCTCCCTACAAATTTTGAGGCTTAGAGCACATCCAATGCTACTAGAAATCAACAAGATGCTTGCACCATGGAGCACTCAAGATGCTCAAAGAGACTATAACAGGAGTTCTAGCTCTCATGTTAAAATTGGCAACTAGGGCCAAACTCATGATGATCACCTTATTCATGGTTGATAATATTTCATCTAGATTCCTCTCGTCGAGAGGTGTAGGATTGATCTAAAGATCATCCAATTTCGATAAGTATTTATGGAGATATGAATTTATTTTGATTATGGGCAAATTGTCAAAGTCAGCCAATGACTTATGTACGCTTAGAAGCCCAACAGACACATCTATTCATCATCAACGTTTGCATATAAATAGAGGATGTCTCCTCCTCATTTGAACACATACTTCTCATCCATCTCTCTCTCTCTTATGCGTAAAAAAGACTCTCTCTCTCTCTCTCTCCTGCGCAGATAAGTCTCTCTCTCACACGTGGGAAGGAAGGATGCAGTTTTCTAAGGATTTACAAACTGCAGATTGGAAATTTGACCAACGTTGACCAGCATTCTCTCTCTCTTGACTGCGTAGTAGGTGAAGCTGACTCTCCTTGAAAATCCGCAATTTTTGGCACAGGAATCAAGGTGATCAAACCTTTGGTTTGGAAGATATTGACTGCCCTAGTTTTGATGCTAATGTCGCTGATGCTGACGCCGCTGATCTAGGGTTTGCTGCTGCTGATATAAATCAGATTTTTGTATTATTTCTCTCTGCTGAATTATTGAAGATAAAAGAAGATTTGATCAAAAGGTTTCCCCATATTGGGGTTTGTCCCTGGCTAGCCGCCACATCTTGTGTCTCTTGTCTTGCCTTGTTTTCTATTGATCGTTTAAAAGTTCTATCTGCACTTTACTTAATGTACATGTGATTGCTAATCTATGAATAATAAAAGAAAGATAAGTACACTGCTCTAAGCATAGAACATACCATAATTTAACATGGGATCAGAGCTGAGGTGAAGACAAAGCCCAAGCAAGAGCAAGAGAAATCACCGAAGAGAAGGTTGGCAAGGCTATCCAAAAAGAACTATGGAGTCCTCAACACTCTTCCCCGCCGAAGACAAGCTCCGTGAGAAGTCTGACTATCACGGATGGAAGATGTCTCTCGATCTAACTTTAGAAGATCAAGGAGTGTTGGACCATATGAGAGGCAATATTGTTGAGCCTCCATCAAATGCATCCGCGCTGCCAGTAACAAATGGAAATCCAGAGAAGTCAAAGCAAAGAAGATCATCTGGGACTCTATCGACAAGCACTTGGTGGCCTATGTTTCTCAACTGAACACCTCCAAGGAAATCTACGATAGACTGGTGAGTTTATTTAAAGTTAATGATGCAAATTATGTTTGTTTCTTAAAAATAAGCTGAAGGAAATTAAAGGGCAAAGATGAGAGTATGCAAGCATATTTCTTAAGGATCACCAAGATCAAGAACAATCTCCTATCTATTGGGGAAATAATTCCTGATAAGGAAATGGCACTCACAACTCTTGGAGGATTAGCATCTGAATGGTACGTGTTTAGGACTACTCTTCTCAACAATAACGTAATTCCTGGATTCGAGGAATTAATGGCAAGATACATTCAAGAAGAAACAAGGATGGAGGAGCAAGAAATGCCCATACCTAAAGGTCCTCTCGCTGCTTTTTCTTCTCATGCTAAGAAAAGAAATAATTCCAAGGCTAAATTCAAAGGAAAGGTCGGACCTAAGGGTGGAAAGAAAGGACGATTTTATATTTGTAACAAAGCAAGTCACTATGCAAGGGACTGCCCTGATAGAAGGGACACACACCGGGATGATGATCAAAATCCCTCTCATGGAAATCAAAGGAATGGCAGGGCTAATAGCAAAGGCAAGAGAAGTGCCGGAAATCATGGAAGAGGACAACCATTCAAAAGGGTAAGAAATTCTAGGTATGAATCTAACACCGTTAGCAATAAGCAAGATGAATATTATCTACCAGCTAATCTATCTACTTCTGCTCCTCCGGACTCGCTGGGAAATTGGCTTATTTGATAGTGGTGCCTCAAGGCACTTCACTGGTTACAAAGAAGTTCTCCATAATCTGATAAAGAAATAAACCAACCTGGAAATTGTCCTTGGAGACAATATGAAATATCCCGTGAAAGGTGTAGGAAATGTCTCTCTTAAATTGAATCAAGGTAATACAATCCACCTACAGGATGTATTATATGTACCTGATCTTAAAAAGAACCCGGTGTCCATTTCGGCTATGGAAGACAAAGGCTACAAGGTGACCTTCAGCGATGGCAAGGTACGTGTATGGAAAAACAATATTAAAGATGCCTTCACTCTTGGGTTTCGAGTTGATTCATTATATCAGGTCGGAGGAAGTCCGCTAGGTGTCATGTCTTGTGACACATCTCTTCAGTCTGAACTATGGCATCGGAGATTTGCTCATGTTCATTATAAATCTCTACTTGATGTAAGACAAATGGTGACAGGGATGCCCGAATTCCGAGTAGAGCAAGAAGGTGTATGTCCGAGATGTGCCGAAGGAAAGCTCAAAAGGGGACCATTCCCCTCTAGCCAAAGCAAGACCTCCGATATATTACAGTTGGTTCACTCAGACATATCTGGTATGATGCCTGTGAACTCCTTGGGAGGATATTCATATTACCTCACTTTTACAGATGACTATTCTCGCAAGACTTGGATATACTTCTTGAAAAAGGAGGTTGAAGTGTTCTCCTAGTTTCGACACTTCAAAGCCTTGATCGAGAATCAAAAAGAAAAGAAGATCAAGATCTTAAGCACTGATAATGGGAGTGAATATGAATCTAATGAGTTTCATGATTTTTGTAAAGAGGCTGGCATTAAGAAGGAGACTACTACACCATATACTCCTGAGCAAAATGGTGTGGCAGAAAGGAAGAATCTTACGATCATGGAAGTTGTTCGTGCTATGCTTCATGATCAAAGACTTCCAAAGTTTCTATGGGCCAAAGCTGCAAACACTGCCGTATATGTACAAAACCGATGCCCTTATCAAGCATTGGGTTCCAAGACTCCTGAAGAAATGTTCACCGGTAAGAAACCTGGCGTCTCTCATTTTAGAATTTTTGGAAGCCTTGTATATTTTCATGTGCCGAAAGAGAAAAGGAATAAATTGGGTGCATCTGGAAAGATAGGAATCTTCATGGGTTATAGTGAAAATACTAAGGGCTATAGAATCTATGTAGCCGGTCAAAGGGAAGTCGTGATTAGTCATGATGTCACCTTTGACGAAGATATGGCCCTTAGCAAGGTGGACAATCTTCCTACTTTAAGGAGCTCTCAAGAAGCTGACACCAGGGAACCGAAAGAAAAAGAAGATGAGACAATGCCCGATGTGGAAGAACCCATGGATCCTATTGATCCTCCTCCGCCTGAGCCTTCCTCTTCTAAGAAGAGGCCTTCATGGTTTAAGGGGGCACTTGATGATGCTGAAGGACACATCGCACACCGTGGAACCTTCTGTGAAAGTAAGAATCCGAACAGGTATCAGGGATACCTGACTATCATGAGTACAATCATCCAAAATGAACCTTCATCATTCACAAATGTCGTCAAGCATCAAGTATGGAAGGATGCTATGACTGAAGAATGTGAGTCTATTATGAAGAACGATGTCTGGGATGTGGTCCCCAGACCCTGGGACAAGACAGTTGTCACTTCTAAATGGCTTTACAAGATAAAGCATGCAGCTGATGGAAGTACGGAAAAGTATAAGGCTCGTTTTGTCGCTTGAGGCTTCTCCTAGAAGGAAGGTATAGACTATGATGAGATATTTGCACCTATTGCCCAATATACCACTATCTGCTTAATCATAGCCCTTGCTGCTTTGCAAGGATGGAACCTACATCAGATGGATGTCAAGACTGCATTCTTACATGGTTCGATCAAAGAGGAGGTCTATGTGGAGCAACCCGAAGGATTTGAGATTTATGATCGAAAATCTCATGTGTGCAGGTTGAAGAAGGCCCTCTATGGGCTAAACCAAGCACCCCGAGCATGGTATGAGAGGATCGATAGCTACATGATGAAGCTGGGATTCACTAGGAGTGACGCCGATCCTAACCTTTACTTTAAGGTTGAAGATGACAGACCTCTCATACTGGTGTTGTATGTTAACGACCTCTTTCTAACAGGTGTAAACCCTCTCATTCACAAATATAAGAGGGAGCTGGCTTCTGAATTCGAGAGGGGAGATCTACGACTCATGCACTATTTCCTAGGACTCGAAGTCTGGCAGAAACCAGGGGAGATTTTCCTATCTCAAGGAAAGTATGTGGTGAAGATACTGGAAATATTCGGCATGGTGGAATGCAAGCCCGTAACTACCCCAATGGAGCTTAACTTTAAGGAGTTAAGCGGTAGCGCTGCTGGATCCGTTTTACGAAATGCTACCGAGTATCGACAGCTCATCGGAGCATTGATGTTCTTGGTGAACTCCCGTCCAGATATATGCTTTGCAGTCAACACTTTGAGCCAACATATGGTTGAGCCTCGTCACTCACATTGGATTGGTGCCAAGAATTTGCTGAGATATCTTCGTGGCACAATCACTCATGGATTAAGATACACTGCCGGAAATGTGAGATCACTTGGGTATATTGATACTGATTGAGCAGTCAATGTGGAGGATTGGAAGAGCACATCTAGGTGTTGTTTCTCTTTGGGATCTGCCTCGATATCCTGGATGAGCAGGAAGCAGAAGTCGGTGGCTCTGAGCACCGCCGAGACAGAATACATTGCTGCTAGCATGGCCTCCTGTGAGGCAATCTGGTTGTGAATGCTCTTCAGTGAGTTGTTTGGATTTACATTGGATACCACTGTGATTCTATGTGACAACCAGAGCAGGATCCATTTATCAAAAAATCTTGTATTTCATGATCACTCCAAGCATATCGATATCAGGTACCACTATATTCGAGATATGGTGCAGCGAGGAGCAATAAAGCTCCAACATATTGGTATAGATGAACAGGTCACCGACATTTTGACAAAGCCCTAGGAAAGGTCAAGTTTCTGACTTTCCGAGAATGATTTGGTGTCATTCGGAGACCCTCTGATGAGGGTCAAGTATGATGTACTGAGCTCTGGGAGCTCCAAGGGGGCGCAGGGTACTTCTTGGAGCGACATATGACCACAGGGTGACTCACCATCCCCTGTTCGTGTACTTTGTACAGGGTAAAAGGTTCAACCTTCCCCTGTGACACCCTGTGGCAACTATGGAACAGGATGATTAGTTCTCTTGTGGGTTGGGATGATGTGTTCTCCAATGCGATTATGGAATAAGATGATTCGTTCTCCTATGGGCCAGGATGATTAGTTCTCTGTGGCATCCACTGGACAGGATGATTCGCTCTCCTGTGAACAGGATGATTAGTTCTCCTGTCGAGGCATCCTACCCATGCAGTTTGGGACTCATGGGAAGTACCTCTCCTCTAATCAATGAGCAGAGAAATGAGGATAGGGACCATAGTAGTATCGATGGACGCATTATTGTATCTACCGTACTCCCTATGCTAGGAAGACCTTCATTGATTTGGGATCAATGATACTGGTCTGGAACCAGTGAGAGTGGTACCCACTATGACACTGACTTCGGGTCAGTAGAGGACTAGTCTGGGACCAGTGGTACACACTTTGAGACTGACTTCGGGTCAATGGAGAATGGTATGAAACATCCTCGATCACTTCTTCTTCTTCTTCTTCATAGTTCGAGCAAAGCATAACAGAGCAGAGCATAGCAAGGCAGAGCAGAGCAGAGCAAAGCAGGGGTCAAGCTGTACAGGATAGTGCATTTGATGGATGAATAGTAGCGACGGTCAGACGAATTGCAGATGGAGTTCTCCCTAGTTGAGAGGGAGTGTTAAAATTGGCAACTAGGGCCAAACTCCATGAGGATCACCTTATCCATGGTTGATAATATTTTATCTAGATTCCTCTTGTCGAGAGGTGTAGGATTGATCTAAAGATCATCCGATTCCATTAAGTGTTTATGGAGATATGAATTTATTTTGATTATGGACAAATTGTCAAAGTCAGCCAGCCACTTATGTAGGCTCAGAAGCCCAACAAACACATCTATTCATCATCAATGTTTGCATATAAATACAGGATGTCTCCTCCTCATTTGAACACATACTTCTCATCCATCTCTCTCTCTCTTTTGTGCAGAAAAGAGTCTCTCTCTCTCTTGCGTAGATAGGTCTCTCTCTCACACGTGGGAAGGAAGGACACAATTTTCTAAGGGTTTACAAACTGCAGATTGGAACTTTGACCAGCGTTGACCAACATTCTCTCTCTCTTGACTACGCAGTAGGTGAAGCTGACTCTCCTTGAAAAACCGCAATTTTTGGCACAAGAGTCAAGGTGATCTGACCTCCAGTTTGGAAGATATTCACTACCCTAGTTTTGATACTGATGTCGCTAATGCTAATGTCGTTGATCTAGGGTTTGCTGCCGCTGATATAAATCAGATTTTGTACTATTTCTCTCTGCTGAATTATTGAAGATAAAAAAGGATTTGATCAAAGGGTTTCCCCGTATTGGGGTTTGTCCCTGGCTAGCCGCCACATCTTGTGTTTCTTGTCTTGGCTTGTTTTCTGTTGATCATTTAAATGTTCTATCTGCACTTTACTTAATGTACATGTGATTGCTAATCTATGAATAATAAAATAAAGATAAGTAAACTGCTCTAAGCATAGAACATACCATAATTTAACATCTCAGCACCAAGGATGAAGATCTATGCCGAGGATGTGTACTTGGAAAGTACACAAAAGCAACGTTTCCCAGAAGTAATATCAGAGCCAAAGGTGTGTTGGGTTTGATACACTCAAGTATTTGTGGCCCTATGTCCACCAAAGCTCTTAGCGGTGGCAAATATTTCGTCACCTTCATTGATGACCATTCTAGAAAAACCTGGATCTACTTCTTAAAGACCAAGGATGAGGTCTTAGATCGGTTTCGAGAGTTCAAGGCTCTTGTAGAAAACATGACAAGGAAAAAGATCAAGGTACTATGTTCAGATAATGGTGGAAAATACATGGATAAACACTTCATATATTTATGCGCAAAGGAAGGTATCAAAAGAGAGTGGACTTCTCCCTACAATCTGCAACAGAATGGAGTAGCAGAGCGGAAGAATAGGACCATAATCGGGGCAGCAAAGGCCATGTTGTATGATTAGGATTTGCCTAGATTCCTATGGTTGGAAGCATGTAATGTAGTAGTGTACATTCAGAACATGACACCTCACAGAGCTTTGGGGAAGAAAACGTCGGAGGGAGTCTTCTCCAGGAAGAAACCCAAGGAAGTCATCTGAGGATATTTGGGAGTGTGGCCTATTGTCACAATCTAGATGAGAAGCATAGTAAGTTGGATCAAACTACAAAAAAGGGGTATCTCGTAGGATATAGCGAGACCACAAAGGCATACAGAATCTACGTTCCTGGTAGTAGGAAGATTGTAGTGAGGCGAGATGAAAAGTTCATGGAAGACAGAGCTTTTAGAAGATCTCGAGAGATGCATATAGGAAATCAGTGATCAGATGTTCTTTTAGTCCAGCAGCAGCAGGGACTGTAGCTAGAACAAGCAAGGGGACAGTCACAGGATTCGAGTACAGTGACTAACGCCAGCATCTCCTTAGGAGCAGGAGATCAAGGAAGTTCTCAGCAGATAGAGTTGCAGGTACAGGTAGAGGATCAGATTGAACCTCCCACTACCAGTGGTAGGACCAGTAGGGAAGTGCACCAGACCCATAAGGATGCAGAAGTGTTTCTCGGAGCTTCTAGAACCGACAAGAGGCAGCGCAACCAACCTGACAGATACCAAGCCTTGGTCGCTTAGGTTGTAAAACCCTCCTGTTTTTAGGAAGTCGCACAACATCAGGTATGGGTGGAGGCCATGGTAGAAGAGTACAGTTCTATCATGACAAACGATGTGTGGGAGGCGGTGCCTAGACCAGAGGATAGATCGATTGTGGGTTCCAGGTGGTGGATCTACAAGATCAAATTCGCTACAAAATATAAGGCTAGATTCATGGCAAAGGGGTATGCCCAAAAAGAAGGAATAGACTATGAGAAGACCTTCGCCCTAGTTGCAAGATACACCTCTATCAGATCTGTCACATCCGTAGCAGCACAAATGGGATGGGAAATTCACCAAATCGATGTCAAGACAACATTCTTGAATGGGGTGAAAGAAGAAGAGGTGTACATCAAGCATCGTGAAGGCTTCGAGACTCATGAGAAGAGCACTCATGTATGCAGATTGAGGAAAGCACTGTATGGGCTCAAGCAGGCAGCCAGGGTGTGGTACGATCGGATTGACAGTTACTTGCAGCAGTTGGGATTCATCAAGAGTGATGCAGATCCCAACCTCTACTATCTAATGGTGGAGAATGAGCCTCTCATTCTAGTTTTATATGTAGATGACATGTTTTTACGAGATCATCTAGGCTCATAGAGGATTGTAAAGGGAACCTTGCAGTAGGATTCGACATGAAGGATATGGGGCAGATGCACTATCTTTTGGGGTTGGAAGTATGGCAGAAGAATGGCGAAATCTTCCAAGGGCAAGGAAGATATGCTACAGAAATTCTGAAGAGATTCAAAATGCAGGATTGTAGACACATGGCAACACCCATGATTACCAACTGGAAGAAGATAGATGCCTCAGGGACAAGGAAGTTGACCCCACCTTGTACAGACAGCTAATTGGGTCACTCATGTATCTGGTCAACACCAGACCAGACATTTGTTTCGCTATCAATATCCTTAATCAGTTCATGGTGGAACCAAAAAGGGTACATTAGGCAGCAGCTAGGCATATTCACAGATATGTGCATGGAACAGTCGGACTCAGGTTGAAATATACTTGAGGAGATGACGTCAAGTTGAGCGGATTCACAGATACAGATTGGGCAAGTAGTTCAGTGGACAGGAAAAGTACCTCCGGGTACTACTTCAGCATTAGATCAGGGATGATCTCTTGGTGCAGCATGAAGCAGAAGTCAATATCATTGAGCTCAACAGAAGAAAAATATATGGCAGCTAGCACAGCTGCGTGCGAATCCATATGGCTTAGGAAATTGTTGGTGAGTTTGTTCAGGAACAAAATGGGAGTGACCAGTGTTTACTATGATAATCAGAGTTGCATAAAACTCTGAGAATGCAGTATTTCATGATAAGTCGAAGCACATTGATATAAGATGTCATTTCATCAAGGATTGTGTTCAATGTGGGACAGTGCAATTGCAGTATGTCCCCACAGGAGATCAAGTGGTAGACATACTCACGAAAGTCTAGGGAGAGCTAAGTTCATCCAATTAAGGGAACATATGGGTATGGTGGAGAACTCGTTTCAGTAGCAGATAGATTCTCAGTTGCAGCAACAGTAGATGACAAGGAGTTGCAGTGCAGATGCAGTATTGGCAACAGTTCTACAGGGCTAGAAGCAGCACAGATGCAGCTCATATCAGAGCTGTGCAATAGTTGATGGGCAGCAGCAGCTAGACATTAGCAGCGCAGCAGGAGGTGTTGTAGAGTTAGAGCGATGCTTCACTGGGTTGCGGCACTAGAGCGCATTCCTCGCTAAGAGGGAGTGTTGATTTTTGCAGCATCGGATGTGTTTTAGCCATGAAATTTTGTGGAGAGGCTAGAATACATGTATTCTCCAAAACCCAGAAATCGGTTCTAGAAATTCTACCTATAAAAGACTTAATTAAAATAATTAACTTTTTTAAAGGACTCCCTAAGTCTAAACTTAGGAAATCTGGTTAATTAAAGGGTATTAATTAAGTCATGGTGAGAATCTTCTAGAAGAAGACATGGATTGAATTCTAGTTAATCTTAGCCATCGATTATGTTTTTGTAACAAACAAGGTTCGTATACTCAGAGGAATGCTTTGATACTAATGTAACGACCAAAAGTCGTATACGCAGTGAAAATATTTAAAATATTTCGTAGATAAAGACATCCATCGTAAAATAGTAATTGTAAATTGTATATCGTATAAAAAATTGATGTAGGATGAGTACAAATGAGAATGAAGGTCCTGTATATATAGCCAAGTAAGTATCCTTTCACGAACAAGATGTTTGTAGAGACATGCCTCTTTGTTTAACTAATTATTATGTAATTACACATTATTATAATTATTATTTATTATCTATTTTTATTTATTTTTACATCATTTATATTCATAACATTGCCTTCCCCTTCAAAAGCTTTGTCCTCAAAGCTTGTTGATGAATGGACTTGTTCTCTTTTTCTGCTACGAATGGTTTTTCGCCTCGGGATAGTCATCTTTGTGGATACAAGTTGGTATGATCCTTGGAGTGACATATAAAATTGTCGCACAGAGGACAGATCTGACCATCTTAAATTAACCTTTTGTGGAATCTTCTGATCACTGGAATTTTCTGATGAATAGTTATCATAGGGTCGGATTCTACAAACTTCGGTAGAACATATGTTTGTTGCTTGTGTTTTGAATGATATTGGTACGTAGATTGATTGGAAAGTCTACTCTTGTGATTTGGATGTCAATAAATAGTTCGTCTGGTTCGACTTTCCATTATTATTTTGGCAGCTTCCTGATTTTCTTCAGGTCCTGCCATTGTTGAGTTGTCGTCATTATTTGAAATTTCCATTGCTTGAACTGCAACATCTACATAAGTTTTAACTTTCTTTGGTTTCTCATCTTCTTGAGTTATGATATTGATGGAACCGTTATTTGTTCTTTTATTTTCAACTTGAACTATTACATGTGGCGACTTTGATACTTGCTTTGTGAGAAATTCTTCTAATTTGTTGTTTAATGATTACTTATCATTTTTAAGTTTCTTAATTTGAGTGAGAAACTCTGATTATGATTTTTGAGATGTAAGAGTTCCTCATTTTCTGAGTCAACTTTATTTTGGCATTCAAACTTCTCATCTTTTAAACAATTGATTTGTTCTAATAATTTTTTATTAAGGTTCTTTAAGTGTAAATTTTCCTCTTCCTTTTCTAATAAACTTTCATTGAGCTTCTCATTAAAACTTTATTTTTCTTGTTCTAACTTTTGCCTCTTAGTTTTATGCTTTTTTATTTGTGCAAGTAGTTTCTGGATATGATCTTTCAAATGAGAATATTCGTCGTTTTTATTGGATATGGCCTCTTCAAGCTCTTTTTGCTTCTCCGATATTGAGTTTTGATTCTTTTGAAGTATTAATTTCGTAACATCTTTAAAGTCCTCTGATGAGGACATTATCAATTTTGACTTCATTGTCATGTCCCGAAATGTGATCATCTTCCCCTTATAAGGAAACATCAAAATTTGTTTTTTATGCTTAACATGAACGCACCCAAATCCTTAAACCAAGGTTGACTGAGAATGATGTCAAACTTTCTATTATCCATAGTTACAACATGAAATTGAGATATATAATTATAATGATCTACTGTCACTTGTAAATCACTAATTTTATACTCTTTTTGGCCAAAAATATTTTTCCTTTCACCAATGTTTGGCTCTAGAATTAATAGCTGATTTGCCAAGTTAATGTTGATGTAATTTTTATTGTTGCTTGTGCTGATAGCAATACTAATTTATTTTCCTTGGATACTTCCTTTTAATGTAATTAATCCCTGATCCGTAACTAAAAGACTATTATAGGTAAATCGTCCGTCCTTCAATTCTGCTTTGGATCCCATGTTTTTTTTTGTCAATAATTTTTTCGTCAGAACCTCACATGTTCTTCCATCTCTCTCTCCTTTTTCTAATAAGGATTTGTACTTCTATATATATATATATTTCCTTTTTCTAATTTTTATTTCTTCCCTTTTTTATATAATAATCTTTTTTTTTTTAAAAAATATTTTTTCTCTCTTTTTTCAATTAATTATAAAATTAATTAATTATATAAATGAATTGAATATATTAATCGATTTATATAATTTAATTATTTAAATTAATTAAGATATACTATGTTTTTAATTTAATATGTACGATCACACCTCCCTACGAAAAGTTACGTAACCTTGACTGGCACAGAAAGAGCCCGTGTCGATGGTAGTGTGATCGATGGATACAGTCAACGGAAGTTGTAGTGTGGGCGCAGGAACAGATGAGCAGCAGGGGCCGTGCAGGGACGGGCCTTGAGGGGACTATCAGGCATAGATGACGGTAGCAAACGGGAGGCCAAGTCTGTGCATCGACAGGGATTGGCTGTGGTCTATGCAACGACAAGGATGGCGAAGAAGATAGGGAATGGGAATATGTGAAAGTTGCAGTGGGAATATAAAGGAAGAGGCCAAGGGTGGGATAGACGAGGCACGACACAGAGCAAGTGTGGACCAGGCTACATGGACGGGGATGTGGCACGACCAGCGTGCGGACAGATTGACCACTGTTGCGGGTGTTTGTGCATGGGTGCGGTCAAACGTCGCTAGGTGTAGTCAAGCAATGATAGCAAATGAGTCGAGCTGGTCGGTTATGATGCGATGCTGGTACAGCCGAGGTGGAGGGATACGTAGCACGTTGTGGCGAATATGTGGCTAATAGTGGCAAAGTGTTAACATGGTTGCTATAGTGCGATGGGTAGGGGGCTGGATGGTACCCGAGATGCTTGATGCGGCATAGGGGTGAGCGTCAATGAGGTAAGGTTTTTCTTTTCTTAATGGCCAAAGGCCTGATGGCGAATCCGGTGGAATGGAGAATCTCCAAGACTAGCGAAACGCCTAAATCACAATGACAACAAGGTTGATGATAGGTTGATGGCCAAAGGCCGGATCAGAGATGGCTCTGATACCAATGTAATGACCAAAAGTCATATACGCAGCGGAAATATTTAAAATACTTTGTAGACAAAGGCATCCATCGTAGGTTAGTAATTGTAAATTGTATATTGTATAAAAAACTGATGTAGGATGAGTACAAATGAGAATGAGGATCCTATATATATAGCCAGGTAAATACCCTTTCACGAATAGGCATGTTTGTAGAGACATTCCTCTTTGTTTAACTAATTATTATGTAATTACACATTATTATGATTATTATTTATTATCTATTTTTATTTATTTTTACATAATTTACGTTCATAATAGTTTTAATCTTGGCTATTGGTGCTCCAACAGAAGATTATAAGAAGTCAATGGGTAGAGGGAAAACATATCAAGGCAGATACTCAGTTGCTCAAGCATATCGATTTTCTTAGTGGTTGAAGTTCGGCAAGAGAAAATCGAATCAAGGAGTGAGTTGCAAGTGGGAGAGATAGGGCATCAACATAGTTGGAGAGTGCAGTATGAATCTGGAGGAGGCAGCACAAAGGACGGACGCAAGTTAGCGCAACAAAAGGGTTGACGATACGCCCACGCAATCACTGCGCAAAGAGTGATGCAAAAGGGCCAGCGAAAGAGGCAGGAGGTCCTCTTCGGGGTCAGAAAATTGTTGTGAAGTGTGAGAAAGTCACTAGTAAATTTCTCTCAGTGACTCTTCCTCTATTTTATCTTGTACAGAAATTATTGTTGTACATAAATTATTGTTGAAGATTGATTTAAAAAAACCCTCATCTGCTGCACCAGTTTTCCCACATTGGGGTTTTCCGAGGACAATTGTCCAAAAATAACTATGTCACTGTGGTTATATATGCTAGTATTTTCCTTATATTTATTTTCCGCAGAATTTTATTTGTGAAGGTTGCAATGTATGTATTTTGATATTTTCCATAGAAAACTACAAATAATTTGTTTAAGTAATTTAGAAAATAGAAGAAATGCTATTAGTTACTGCAGTAGGATTCGAGATCACCGAATTTTCACAAGATGCATGGGTTCCGATGGGTATGATCAGGAACTCGTGTGGCTGCTCCCAGCCCATCTCATGACCGATCCACTCTCCCAATCTAGGTATGTCCATCCCAATGGCATGCCTGACATCCTCGTCAAGAAATCTCCCTGTTAGTAGCACTCCCTTAGTCTGCAGTGCAACCCCGCATGCTACTACATATAACTAGGTATCCTCGTGTCCCCTCGCATACAGTTGCACCCAGTCGCACATCTTTGTATATCACCGAACCCTGCTACATGCTAATGCATCAACCTGGATCAACCGGTATCTCTCTTGTATCGATGTGTCCATGACTCTATGAGGTAATGTACTGTGATACGAACCGCTCCTCCGACAACCTGGTGTGACACTACGCACCACTATGCACCATCACGAATCTTCATGCTCCACTGCATATTGTTGTGCACCATTGCATGCCCCTATACACCCCTGGCTGCAATGGTCTAAAACTATGTAAGTATCAACCATCATCTTGTCAGTACCACTGTATCCACCCTCTCATCTCCATACTCTCGGATGAGTGGACCTCCCCTCCTAATCCTACCTAAGAGATCTGACAAGAAAATCTCCTTATGTGCTTGTGGTGTTGTCACTAGGGTGTTGCTCCATGGTGACCACAATGCCCCATATATCCATGGGGAATCCTACTCTCCATATGAGGAACTATCCGAAGGCCTGCTAATGCCACCTCCTCTGACAACCTCTTGCCAGGGTACATTGATCATCCAATGACCCCACGCATGGCCAACATGCCAAAACGACTCACAGATTCTGTCGGCTATCCTGTTAGCCCAACCCGTCACTAGTGTTGTCCAGAACTCTGATGGGAATATGAAAATGGGGGTGAGTCTAATCATCAAATCCACCATCATGCTAGTACCATGACTAACCCAATCCATGAAGTGATGGGGAGTCCCACCTGGATCCCAACAATGATCTAGCCCTCGAGCCCCTCTGGCAAACCATAGCCCTTGCTAAACTATGGTACTAACCATGGATGTACGCAAGAATCTAGCAACTCCACCAAGTACCAACTTAATACTTCTAGCCACCCAACCCCATGAGGGATCAAATGCAAGAACCCACGAGTACATAACAAATCTATCATGTGAGTGTTGCGCCCTCGCTACTCATGTCGCCTCGTCTCACTGGCCCAATCAAAATATACAACTTGTCTGTGTAACTTAGCCACTCTCCCTCCAACATTCACAGGAAAACTGATATTGCTGCAGGCCGCATCTACGTAAGTCCGAAGAGAGCTACAGACTGGAAGTACTACAGCTCTTGTGAAAATTTGGATGCCTAAATTCCTACTGCAGCAACTGATTACATTTCTTCTATTTGTTAATTACTGAACAAAATTATTTATTGTTTCCTACAATAAACACTGAAATGAATACACTGCAATCTTCAACATTTAAATAAAATGCGGAAACAAGAAATTGAACAAGAAATAAATACAACACATCTACAAAGTTATTTCTGGATAAATGTCCCTGGAAAAACCTAATGCGGGAAAATCGGTGCAGTAGCTCTGAGGGTTTTATTATTATGCAGTAGTAATTTCTGAATACAATCTCTAGATGCCTTCTCAACAATCGAGTTACAGAGAATATCATGACAGAGAGATAAGTGAGGTTACCTCACACTATCACTGGAAATCCTGGCTAATCCAGCGACTGAATGAACTCACCCTGGTTCCCTCTACGCAGTCACTACATCAGCCTAGCATCACGCCCTCTGGGGATAGCGTCACCCCTTTAGCTGATCGATTTGCTGCCCAAGAACTTCGAATTGCACCCCCAGTCTCACACCCCGGCTTCCGACTTCTGCAATCAATTCCTTCAACAAATTTTCAGATTCCCTCTTGGCTTCTGCGCTGCCTCTATGTGGCCCTGTGTGGTTGTGCGTCAACCTCTCTGCACCTATGGTGCCTCCGCTGGCTCTTTCTCTCTCTCTTCTCTACTGAGTATTCTCTGACCGAGAAAGATTTTCCTTCGAATACTATCCCTACCCCTCACTGCAAAAGATCATTATCAAAAATCTCTTTGGCAGCTACTCTGCTTCAGAAAATCAAACTTCTCAAATCCCCTCTGTGTATTCTCCAAGTGCCCCTCAAACCTCTTCTTATATCTTTTTGTTGGACAAGCAGTGACCTAGATTAACTTATAATCAACGACTTAGATCATTTTGGCTTGATCCTCGTCTTCTAGAAGTTACACCCACAGTTAGATTAATGCCCTTTAATTTTTTTAATTTCCTAAGTTTAGACTTAGGGTCCCATTAAAAATAATTAATTATTTTAATAAAACTGTCTCTGGGTGGAATTTCCCAAAATGATTTTTGGGTATTGGAGGATGCATGTGTCTAAGCTTCCCTGCAAATTTTGAGACTTAGAGCACATCCGATGCTACCAGAAATCAACACTCCCTCTTAGCAAGGAATGTGCTCTAGCAATACGCCCTGCTGAAGCATCACTCTGTCCTGTAACATCCCCTTCTGCGTTCCTGATGTCTGACATCATGTCCACCAACCACTGCGCAAATGTTGCATTTGTACTGCTGCTGACCGTGCCACTGTCATCACTGCATCCGTACTCCAAGTCCCCCTTAAAATTGCATCCATGCTACTATTGACCCTGCCACTGCCAACTCTAAATCTGGACTACAGCCTTCTCCAACTGTTGTTGTTATTGCATTAGCAACATAAAAGCATCCCAAATTACTGAACTGATGTTCAGTACGATGCATGTCGTTGCTGGAGTTCTGAATGCTGCTAGTCTCTGCGTTGACCCTCTGAAGCCTTTGTGTTGTTGTTGACCCCTGCTTTGTGCCATCTGCACTGCTACCAACTCTGCTCTGCGCTGCTCAGTCTCTGGCTACTAGCCACTGCGATTGTCACTCTAGCACTCCTCTGCACCAACTGACACTGGTCCATCCTACTACTACTGATCTGGGCTCCCTTAGCAAGGAATTGATCCGAGAGGTGGGCTCCTCAAGAATCCTGCCCATCTACAGTCCTTTCGAACTATAGCTCTAAATCACCCCACCTCCCTCCTAGAGATGTCTGGGTTGTCATGGCAAACTCCTCCTCCTCAATCTTCGTGGCTGCAACCTTTGGATCATGCTTCTCATCTTTGTCCTTCTTCCTAAGAGGACATTGTGTTGCGTAGTGACCGAATTCACCACACCTGAAGTATTTGATCTTCAAAGTATCTTTCTTCTTTTTTCGCTGCTACTGCTGCCCCTTGGATGCAAGGGCTGCATTCTTTTCCTCTTCCTTGGGCTTCGACCCACTGGTTCTACTTCCGTCAAGTTTACACTTGACCAAGTCTCTCCTCAGCTCCTCTTGCTTAAGAGCTGCCCACATTTCATCCCATTTTGGCAGAGTCGCCCTGTCCAGGATGCTCTAGACAAAGACTTGCCACTCCTCAGATACTGAATCTAGGCCCAGTCTTACCATCTCGGAACCTTGAGGTGTTGACCCCACAGCTGCCAGTTCGTCTCAGGTCTCCTAAAGCTTAGTGAGGAATGGATCAATGCGTTCCCCCTTCTGCATCTGCAGATATCTCATCTTCTGCTCTAAGTACATCTTTCGCTGCTCGGAAGATCCTTGATACAGCGTCGATAATGCATCCCACATCTCCTTGGCAATGTCTCTGCCAGCGATGTGATAGACTATATGATCCTTCACTCCGTCGAGGATCATTTTTTGGTCTTCGCCATTTCCCCCTTGTACTTCTTGAGCAGATCTAGATCTGCGTGCTCATCCACCACATTTATCAACATAGTCTTTGAGAAAATACTCATCCAGAAGGCATGACATCCTTGCCTTCCAGATCACATAGTTGGATGCACCATCCAACCCATCCTGATCTCTCAATCCACTGGCTGTCATCTTTGCCAATCTAAAAAGTCGAATGACCTCCTCTCTCCTGCTGCTGCTCAGCAAATGAGAATTCGAATTCCTTGGCTAGGAATTTTCTGAGGAAGAAATTCCCTCAAGTGCCTCCTCTTTTGACGTCTTTTTGCCTAGCAACTGCCTACAAAAAACTACGTCACACCAGAAAACCCCTCTTCGCTGAAGCTTTTGCAGCGCCGCTTCCTCAACCTCTAACAAATCTCGATCTTGAAATCCTACCTCTTTGTCTACTCACTCAGAGAGAGATTTACCACGAAAATCTTGCCCTCCTGACCTGAACTGCACAAACCCTCAAGGGATTCGAATTGCTGCCTCTGTCGGAATTTTGAACTCCCTTCCTCCTTCAGCACTAGGCTCTTCCAGCACTGTTCTCTTGTTTCACCTGTTGCTCTGATACCATGTGAAAATTTGGATGCCCAAATTCCTACTACAGCGACTGATTACGTTTCTCCTATTTGTTAATTACTGAACAAAATTATTTATTGTTTCCTACAGTAAACACTGAAACGAATACACTACAGCCTTCACCATTTAAATAAAATGCGGAAACAAGAAACTGAACAAGAAAGAAATACAACACATCAACACAGTTCTTTTTGGACAAATGTCCCCAGAAAAACCCAATGCGAGAATACCGATGCAGCATCTCTAAGGGTTTTATTATTATGCAGTAGTAATTTCTGAATACAATCTGTGGATGCCTTCTCAGCAATCTAGTTACAGGGAATATCACAGACAGAGAGATAAGTGAGGTTACCTCACGCTATCATTGGAAATCTTGGCTGATCCAGCCATTGAATGAACTAACCCTAGCTACCTTTGCATAGTCACCGCGTTACACCCTCTGGGGATAGCATCACCCCTTCAACTAATTGCATTTCTACCCAAGAACTTTGATTTTCACCTCCCGATCTCACAACCTGGCTTCTGGCTTCTGCAATCGATTCCTTCAACAAATTTTTGGATTCTCTTGGCTTCTGCGTTGCCTCCACATGGCTCTGCATCAGCCTCTCTAGCTTTGGATTGCCTCTGCTGGATTTCTCTCTCTCTCTCTTCTTTGTTGAGTATTCTCCGTCCGGGAAATATTTCCCTTTGAATACTATCTCTACCCCACTTCAGAAGATCATTATCGAAAATCTCTCTGAAAGTTGCTCTGCTTTAGAACATCGAACTTTTGATCTCCCCTCTGTGTATTCTTATATCTTTCTGTTGGACAACCAACGACCCAGATTAAATTCTAATCAACAGCTTAGATAATTTTGGCTTGATCCTCGTCTTCTTCTAGAAGTTACACCCACAGTTAGATTAATACCCTTTAATTATTTTAATTTCTTAAGTTTAGACTTAGGGTCCCATTAAAAATAATTAATTATTTTAATAAAATGGCCTCTAGGGGGAATTTCCCAAAACGATTTCTGGGTATGGAGGATGCATGTGTCTAAGCCTCCCTGCAAATTTTGAGACTTCGAGCACATCCGATGCTACTAGAAATCAACAGCTTTGTTGGCCGCCTGCCCATCTATCTACTCCCCACCGATGGCAGGTGCAAAAGATGAATGCCCATCCTCCTCTACCATGGGCTGAACCGGAGTCCTGAGTTGTCCCTCCACAAGTAGCTCATCGAGCATAACATCCTCATCTAGCTCACACTCCTCAAGGTGCTCTCCATGTTGCTGTGGGTAGCTATCGTCTGAGAACTCTGTCACAGCTTTGGGTACCTCAGTGCCCATTAGCACCTCACTGATGGATGTCTCCCGACACCTCCCTTATTTGTTGTGGGTTACCATCACTAGAAAACCCGAACACGGTCCTAGACACCTCATCAATGGAAACCTCTACAATGGATAGCACCTCATCAACAGTGGTCACAACATCATCAGATAGCCCTCAGAGTGTATGATCTACTCCCTCCACTAAGGTGTCAGTCGGAGCCAGCAAAGGGATCTCCAACAATGGTGACTCTCACGTCACGCTGGGTATATCAACATGCTCCTCCTGCGTGCCATCAACCTCATGCTCAATCTTCCCCTCAATGTCCCGATATCTAAAGCTAGGTCTCCAGCAGCAGAAGTGCCTCCTGGTCTCACCCTTTGACTGACCTCCTCTATGCTTCTTAAACGAGAAAGCCCTCCTGGTCCTAGGGTCCAACGCCTTATACTCATCAATCCTATCCATGAAGGACCTCCTCAAATCTACAAGGGTGTCGAGTTCTGTCCCCTTCTCCGGTTCATTCAAAAAATGTGGCATGGTAGGTCGACTAGGTTGGCCATGGGTATTGTTCTGCTGGGCTATGTGTGCATGTGGATGGCTTCTCTGTTGGGTATGTCTCAACATCCCCATCAGTTGTTGCATCCTCTTTAGGACCTGTTGGTTTTGCCTCCTCAATTGTCGGCTCTGCCTCATCAACTCCTCCATGATCTTGCTAGCCTCCCCCACAGCTGGTCAAGATCATGCTCTAATACCACTCTAATGTTCCAAATTGGAATTTTAAAAGTGATATTTAGGCAATAACACCATGTAACACAGAAAATTCAAACAAGAATTAATACCCATAAAATTTACACCAGAACTGCACCAAACTGAGCCATTTTATTATCAAGAGGAGAGTACAAGTATATGGAATATGTACACCTAGGCTTGCCAAAGCAAGCCAAACAACCCGAAGTGCGAAAATATGTTGCTCGGATGTAAGAAAATGTTTTATCTTCAAGTTCTGCGCTGGCCTTGGAATTTTGTAATTGTTGGCTAAAAAGAACCCTTGTTTGAGCCCCCTAAAATGCTCAAAAAATTCTGCCAAATTACTTCTAGGCTCTCCTCCACAAACCCAAAAAAACCCAGAAAGGGTTTGGGAAAAATTTTACCACCCGCCTGGGACCCCAAATTTAAGCTCACTCCTTCCCACTGACTTTCAAATAACTCTGTTGTTTTGGTGCACCAAAACTCCTCCAAAAATTCTGCAAAATTAGGAGCATACTCCTTGATGCTAGTCCAACAAAACCCAAAAATGCTTTCAGCTAATTCCGATCTCCTGGAATTACCCAAATTTGGTGCTACGTCCTCCTCTACTGGTTTTGTGTCCCCCTCAAGCTACTGGTGCAAATTGGTCCCTATTTCCACCCTTGAATCGCTGTAAAATTTTCTGCAAATTACTCCTAGAAGGTAAGAGGAAAATCCCTTTCTCAACCTTGCACAACTCAGCTAGCAACAACTACACAAAATTCTACCCAACAAAAGACAGCGCAACCTTAGGAATGTTGAATTTGGATCTCACCGAAGTAGCAATCTCCAGCCCTGAAACTCTCCACAAAATCTAGTCCAATATCAAGGCACTGTCTCCTAAATTCTCTCGCTGAATTTTCCCTTGAAGACCCCTCAATCAAGCAAATTGATTTCTGCCACTGCGTCCTCTTGGAAGTTCGAAATGGCTAAAGTATAGTTGGAAATAGCCCACAAACTCCAGCAATCTCCTCTCTAATAAGCTCTAAAATTCTCTTCTAGGGTGGCGCTCTATGTCCACCGAAGAAAGAGCTGAGATTTCCATTCAGAAATCTCCTTGTGCTAAGCAGCACTGGTAGTATTGGCTAAGCAGCACAAGAGTACTCTAAATCAGAAATTCAATTTGTCAAAAGTCTCCAAAATGATGCCTCTTCCTTGTATTTATCTTTGCTTCCCCTTCTCTCTCCTTGTGGGCTCCACCAATTCAACCTTTTTCTCCCTTCTTCTCCCTAGCTCAATTTTCCTAAGGGGTTTGAATTTGTTATGAAACCAACTCACAAAAATATAGAAAAGATAGATCAACGACTTAGAATTCAACCTCTTCGAGGGGGCAACCTCCTTTACATTACACAAATGAATGATTCCTTGATGATTCAAATGACA
>APFE031244286.1:0-10504 GCA_000404065.3 Pinus taeda | reverse complement strand
TTATAAAATATAATTATTAAAATTTAATATTATTATATTACCCGACGAACCCACGCACCCAGTTTCCAAAAATGTCATCCCCGTCCCCATCCCCATCCCCGCACCCACGTTTCCTGGCAATATAGGGAGTTATACTCCTCTACCATCGCGTCTAGCCAAACCTGATGTTGAGCTGCCTCCTTGAAACTGGCAGGCTTCCCATCCTGAGCTACTAATGCCTGATATCTATCTGGTCATTTTCGCTCCCTCTTATTGTTTTTTGGTGCACCGATGAATTCCTCTGCATCTCGCAGAATTTGACCAAGTTCCTTGCTAGTTGTTCCTCTACCAAGAGGTGCTTCTGTTAGCTCCTCTTCCTCATCCTGATAATCTTCCTAACCCGAGGAGGAATTTTTTACTTCCGTTGGTTGAAGAGGAGCTAACAGAAGTACCTCTTGGTAGAGGTACTTCTGTGAGCTCCTCTTGTGCCTGCTTCTCGCAAGGCATCTTAAGAGATTTTCTGAAAGCCCTGTCCTCCATGAACTTTACATCTCGTCGAACTACTACCTTCCTTCTCCCTGGAAGGTAGATTCTGTATGCCTTAGCGTTCTCGCTATATCCCACCAGATATCCCTAATCTGCAGTTTGATCCAGCGTCTTCCTCTTTTCCTCTGGCATGTGGCAAGATGCTAAACTCCCAAATATCGTAAAATGACTGACTTCATGGGTCATCCTAGTGAAAACTTTATTTGGAGTAATCTTGCCCAACGCCCGATGAGGAGTCCTATTTTGAACATATATTGTTGTGTTGCATGCTTCTACCCACAGGAATTTCAGCATATCCTGATCATACATCATGGCCCTAGCTGCTTCTACAATAGTCCTGTTCTTTCTTTCTATTACCCCATTCTACTCTGGATTGTAAGGAGTTGTCCACTCTCTTCTGATGCCCTCCTTAGCGCAAAAATCAGTGAATTCCTTATCGACATACTCTCCACCATTATCTGAGCGCAACACTTTTATTTTCCCAGTCAAATTCTTCACCAGAGCCTTGAACTCTTTGAATCGACAAAAAACCTCGTCCTTGGTTTTTAGAAAATAAATCCAAGTTTTCCCTGAGTGCTCATCAATGAAGGTAAGGAAATACTCGGCACCCCTAAGAGCTTTGATGGACATAGGTCCATAGATATCTGAGTGTATCAATCCTAGTACACTCTTGGCCCTCAATCTTACATATCTATCACTAATGATGACATTAGGTAGACCATGTAGCTTGTAGATGTTTTTGCAAAAGACAACTGCAACTTGCTTGGTTGAGTCTGTTTTCTTGACTGCCATAAAGTGTGCATATTTAGTGAGTCTATCTACTACAATAAATATCTTGTCCTTACCATCAGACATATGTAAACCGTCGATGAAATCCATGGAGATTTCTTCACATTTCTGATATGGAACATGTAAGGGGTGTAAGAACCAAAGAGTTGATACATTTTCTCTTTTGTTTCTTTGATAGATGTCGCATTCGACGACGTATTTCTGAAATTCCTTGCTCATTCCCTTCCAATAGAATGACTAAAGTGTGTTGTAGTATGTCTTAAAGAACCCAAAATGCCCAGATGCAAAGGAATTATGTGATTCCTTTAGGGCCTTTATTTTAAATTTGGATGAAGGGATTAGGTAAATCCTACCTTTATACCATAGTACGTCATTTTTCCATTCAAAATTAGGATGTTGATCGATGTTTTCGATTATCGAACAAGAGTCTGGATCCTTTGCATATTCAATTTGGATTTCGTCCAGCAAATCAGGGACTACTACCAATGCGGAGCATGTTGTGGTATCTTCATCTTCACGTGAAAGAGCGTCGGAAACCACATTATCCTTTCATTTTTTGTGCAAAATTTCCATGTCAAGTGTGCCCAGTTTCTCTATCCACTTTTGTTGTTTTGTTGATAATGTTTTTGTTCTAATAGGAACTGCAGACTATTATGATCTATGCAGATTGAAAACTTGCTCCCTAATAAGTATTGACGCCACTTGCTTAATGCATGAATAATGGTCAACGTCTCCTTGTGGTAGATAGACTTCAAGCTTTCCCTTTTATTAAGCTTTTGACTTTCGTAAGCTATGGGGTGACCGTCTTGCATCAATATTGCCCCAATCCCAAATACCAAGGCATCACATTCTACCACAAAAGGTTTGCAGAAATTTGGGGTTGCCAGAACCGGGGTGTGAAAATTTCTAAATAGAAATCCAACTCCAGTGACTGATATTATTTCTTCTACTTATTAATTCAGAAATAATTTAGTCACAATGTTCTACAACAAATATCAAAATAAATTCAACTACAACCTTCACAATTAAAATACTACAGAAAGTAAATGCAAGGAAAAAATACTAGCACAAGGATAATCACAATGACACAATTATTTTTGGATAATTGTCCCCAAAAAAAACCAATGTGGGAAAACCGGTGCAGCAGATGAGGGTTTCTTTATTGATCTTTAGCAAAAATCTCATGTATAAGATACAACTAGCAGAATAGAAGAGGAAATTTTGTGAGAAATTTTACAGACAATATTCTCACGCTTCTCAGCGAGATTCCGACTATGGAGAGGACCTGCTGCCCCCTCTATGTCTCACTGCGTTAGCTTCTACGTAGGGACTATGCAATCTGAGCGTCACAGCATCTGCATTGTCCCTCCTCTGCTCTACGTCTTCTTTCTGCTCCTGCGCACCCGACTGATGTTGATGCCCTCTCTCCTTCTCACCTCCAATTCTCCCTCTGATTCAATTTCTTTTTGCCCAACTTCGACAAGTGAGAGAATCGATCTTACTTGGGTAACTAAGCATCTCCCTGGTGTGTTTTCCAAATGGCCATCGAAGTCCTTATAATCCTCCAGTTGAGTAATCAATAGCCCATATTAGATTCTAATCAATTGCTCATATCATATTGACTTGATCCTAGTCTTCTTCTAGAAGTTTCACCCTCAGTTTAATTAATACCCTTTAATTATTTTAATTTTCTAAGTTTAGACTTACACACCCATTAAAAATAATCAATTATTTTAATAAAACTGTCTCCGGATGTAATTTCCCAAAACAGTCTGAGTATTTTGGAATACATATGTCCTAGCCTCCTTGCAAATTTTGAGGCTTAGATCACATCCGATGCTACCATAAATAAACACTCCCTCTTAGTGAGGAATGTGCTCAAGTAATGAAACCTGCTGAAGCATCACTCTGATTCTGTGACATCTCCCTCTGTATTGCTAATGTTTGACACCACTGTCCATCAACTACTGCACAAATACTACATCTGTACCGCTGCTGGCCCTTCCACTGCCAACACTACATCTATACTACAACTCCCTCTCATTTCCTGCCATTGCAACTGAGAAAACACCTATTTTTGCTATTGAAACGGATTCTCTGCCATACCCATCTGCACCATGAATTGGATGAACTTAACTCTTCCTAGTGCTTTTGTGAGTATGTCTGCTACCTGATTTCTTATGGAGACATACTGCAACTATACTTCCCCATGCTGAACACAAACTCTGATAAAGTGACATATGATATCGATGTGTTTCGATCGATCATGAAATACTGGATTCTATTGATTTGGGGTTGCATTGGATGTGCTCTAGCCACAAAAATTGGTGGAGAGGCTAAAGCACATGAGATCTCCAAGACCCAGAAAGGGTTTGAGCAGAAACTAACCAGTTTGGAAGATATTAAAATAATTAATATTTTTAATGGAGTACCTAAGTCTAAATTTAGGAATAATGTGAATTAATATAAAACTGAGTTAGAATGGTCCAAAAGTCATGGATCAAGACAAATATAATCTTAACCATTGATTAGGGACTTAATCTCAGTCGCTGATGGACCAAGGAGAAAAGTATAAGAAGATGCTTGAGGGTAAGTTAGAGGATACACTGAGGGAGACCAATGAGTTCAATTTCTGGAGTGGGGTTAGCTGAGAAATTTGAACTAGTGGTCTGGAAAGCAATAGGAGGCAACAAGTACGGAGCAGAGAGTCAAGATCAAAAATAGAAGACCAGTGCAGAGGCAGGAGAGGCAGATGCAGGGTCTTTCAGGTAGATGCTGAGGCAGCATGAGACTGCGCAGTCACTAGAGGGCCTATGTGGGAGACGCAGGGAGGCCCAGGGCTTACGCAAACAAGCAGGGGCTGACGCAGAGTGTTTGGGAGCTATGTAGAGGTCAGCCAGGTTGACGCTGGGAATGGAAGAAGCGCTGGAGAATTTTTATCTCTGTTGGGTAAGCCAGTTTGGAACCCGGTTGGCTAAATAATAAAATCCTCCCTTGCTGCACTGGTTTTCCCACATTGGGTTTTTCTAGGGATTGTTGTCCAAAATATCTGTGTCGATGTGTTGATTCTTGTGCATGTGTTTGTTTTTGTATTATGGTGTGATATCTGCAACAGAATTTATTTTAATGTTTATTGATGGAATTTCAAAAATAATTGATTGAAAATAAGTAGGCAAAGTAAATCAGATGTTGTAGTGATAGAATTTTCACATGGTATCAGAGCGAGTAATCAGAGACGGGAAGGGAAAATTAGTTATGGGTCAATAACATGATGCAGAGGCATCCATGTCAGGGGACTCGCACAAATTTTTAGAAAATTGCACAAGAGATTTCGATTTCTCGATGTTAGTTTCCAGGATGGAAAAAGGAGTGGCTTGTAAGACTGGTTTTGCATCATCAAAAGTATAGTGGAGCCTCTTGGCATATGACGGGAATCAAGGAATGTTTCTCAAAATATCGAGAAGAGAAGATGAACTTTCAGATCACCATGGAGAACAAGGCAAAGTGTACTCCAGTAGGGAAGGGTACCATAGTTTTTCAAACAGAATTGGGAGAATGATTCTGTGCTACAAATGCACTGCATGTACCAGGATTGTGGATGAACTTACTTTCTGTGTTGCAACTTCAAGGCAAGGGCTATGATGTCTACTTCATCAAGGAGAAGGTATACGTCAAACACCCGAGCTAGAAAAAGAAAGTGCAGACCGGGATCAAAAGTAACTGGTTATACAGATTACAACTAGAATCACCAATGGCACTAATAGGCAACCATGGAGACAAGGACTTGAACGAACTATGGCACAGAAGAATGGGACATTTGCACCATGGGGCTCTGAGAATTCTCAGAAGCACTGTAACAAGAGTTCCACATCTTAGTACGAAACGAGATGATGTATGCAGAGGATGTGCTCTAGCAAAATATGCCAAGGCAACATTTCCTAGAAGTAAACACAGGGCCAAGAGTGTACTAGGATTGATACACTCAAATATCTGTGGACCTATGTCCACCAAAGCTCTTAGTAGTGACGAGTATTTCCTTACCTTCATTGATGACCACTCAAGGAAAACTTGGATTTATTTTCTGAAAAACAAAGGACAAGGTTTTCTATTGATTCAAAGAGTTCAAGGCACTGGTGGAGAACCTAACTAGGAAGAAAATAAAAGTTTTGCACTCAGATAATGGAGGAGAGTATGTCAATAAGGACTTCATTGATTTTTGCGCTAAGGAGGGCATCATAAGAGAGTGGACAGCTCTGTACAATCCAAAGCAAAATGGAGTAGCAAAAAGGAAGAACAAGACTATTATAGAAGCAACTAGGGCCATGATGTATGATCAGGGAAGACGCCTGAAGTCAGTCATTTCAGGATATTTGTGAGTTTAGCATATTGCTGCATACCCAAGGAAAAGAGGAAAAAGCTGGATCAAACTGTGGAAAAGGGATATCTAGTGGGATATAGCATGAATGCTAAGGCATACAGAATCTATCTTCTAGGGAGCAGGAAGGTAGTGGTTCGACGAGATATAAAGTTCATGGAGAACAGGGCTTTCAGAAAATCTCGTGAGATGCCTTCCGAGGAGAAGTCAAAAGAAGAGTTGTTGGTTAAACCTCTTCAACCAACAGAAGTAAAGAATTATTACTCAAATCAGGAAGATTCATAATATGAGGAGGAGCTAACAGAGGCACCTAATGGTAGAGGAAGAACTAGCACGGAACTTCGTCAGATTCTGCGAGATGCTGAGGACTTCATCGATGCGCCAAGAAACAATAAGAGGGAACGAAAATAGCCAGATAGATATTAGACATTAGTAGCTCAGGATGGAGAGCTTGCCAATTTCCAGGAGGCAGCTCAACATCAGGTTTGGCTAGATGTGATGGTAGAGGAGTACAACTCCATAATGGTGAACGATGTCTGGGAGGTAGTGCTAAGGCCTCAAGACATATTAGTAGTAGGTTCGAGATGGATCTACAAGATCAAATATGCTGCAGTGGGCAATGTTGAGAAATACAAAGCTAGGTTTGTGGCTAAGGGGTATGCTCAAAAGGAAGGAATTGACTACGAAGAGAACCTCACCCCGGTAGCCAAGTATACATCATCTATTAGAACCGTGATATCTCTTGCAACACAGATGGGGTGGGAGATTCATTAGATGGATGTCAAAACGACTTTTCTAAACGGGGTAATAGAAGAAGAAGTATACATTGAACAACTAGAGGGCTTTGAGACACATGAGAAGAAGTATCATGTATGCAGATTGAATAAAGCCTTGTGTGGGCTGAAACAGGCACCTAGAGCATGGTATGGTCGAATCGATGGCTACTTGCAGAAGATGGGATTTGTTATGAATGATGTGGATCCGAATCTCTACTATCTGGTTATAGAGAATGAGTCGTTAATCTTAATATTGTATGTGGATAATCTCTTTCTGACAGGATCATCTAAGCTCATTGGGGACTGCAAGAAGAATCTAGCCACATAATTCGATATGAAGGATTTGGGACTAATGCATTACTTCCTAGGGTTGGAAGTTTGGCAGCAAAAGGGAGAGATCTTCCTTGGGCAAGGGAGGTATGCTACAGAAATCCTGAAAAGATTCAGGATGGAGGACTGTAGACCCATGGCTACTCCAATGATCACCAGCTAGAAGAATATTGATGCATCAAAATAGGGGGATGTTGATCCCACCTTATACAGGCAGCTCATATGGTCCTTGATGTATCTGGTCAATACCAGGCCAGACATTTGCTACACTGTCAACACCCTCAGTTAGTTCATGATGGAACTGAAGAGGGCACAATGGGCAACAACCAAACACGTTCTCAGGTATTTACAGGGAACAGTCAATTATGGACTCGCATACACCAATACTAAGGATATCAGATTGAGTGCGCCAAGAAACAATAAGAGGGAGCGAAAACGACCAGATAGATATCAGGCATTAGTAGCTCAAGATGGGGAGCCCACCAGTTTCAAGGAGGCAGCTCAACATTAGGTTTGAATAGACGCGATGGTAGAGTATAACTCCATAATAGTGAATGATGTCTGGGAGGTAGTGCCAAGGCCTCAAGACAGATCAGTGGTAGGTTTGAGATGGATCTACAAGATCAAATACGTTGCAAAAGGCAGTGTTGAAAAATACAAGGCCAAGTTTGTGGCTAAGTGGTATGTTCAAAAGGAAGGAATTGACTACGAGGAGACCTTCGCCCCGGTAACCAGGTATATGTCTATTAGGACCGTGATATCTCTTGCAACTCAAATGGAATGGGAGATTCATCAGATGGATGTCAAAACGGATTTTCTGAATGGGGTAATAAAAGAAGAGGTATACATTGAACAACCAGAGGGCTTTGAGACACATGAGAAAAAGTCTCATTTATGCAGGTTGAAGAAAGCCTTGTATGGGCTGAAACAGGCACCTAGAGCATCGTATGGTCGAATCGATGGCTACTTACAGAAGATGGTATGTTCAAATCTCTACTATCTGGTTGTAGAGAATGAGCCGCTAATCTTAGTATTGTATGTAGATGATATTTTTTTTTACAGTATCATCCAGGCTCATCGGGGACTACAAGAAGAATCTAGCCACAAAATTCGATATGAAGAATTTGGGACGAATGCATTATTTCCTAGGGCAAGGGAGATATGCTACAGAAATCCTGAAGAGACTTAGGGACTTCATTAAAAATATTCATTATTTTAATATCTCCCAAACTGTTTAAAATCTACCCAAACCATTTCCGGGTATTGGAGATCTCATGTGCTTTAGCCTCTCCACCAATTTTCGTGGCTAGAGCACATTCAATGCTACTCCAAATCAACTTCTTCTCCTAGATCTGGTGCCCCACTATCTCCTTTTGAGCCTTGTCCCTGGCTGGGACCCTTCTTCTCTTTGCAACTCGTACTCCCTCCGACACTCATCTCTAGTGACTGGAAGTCGATCTGCTATCCAAATCTGCATTCCAACAAACTCGCACGACCTCTTCTAACAATCTTGGAAAGCTGCAAAAATATGAGAAATTCAAAAATTGGGAAATAATTAGGAATCTCCTCCCTTTCCTGCTTGGCTTCTTGCACTGCTACTCGCACTACCTTCTGGAATGCGCGGTTCTGCTAAGTGCTACTATCACCTGCAACTTGAAAATTTGGATTTTTGAAGCTAGAAACCCTTTGAGAGAAAACTCCCTCTTTGTGCAATTTCTCTTCTACTTGGCATTGAATCTGCTCTAGCAAAACGCTGCAAACCCTCTATGCCCAAACAAGAAATTTTTTCAGGGAAAATACTAAGCTACTGCTCCCTCTGCCTGTTGGAATCACTATTCTGGACAAGTCGAATTTTCTGCCACACTGCAACTGAAAATTGAATCCGTTGTCTAGCAATTTGCATTGCTTGGCTAGAAACTGCACAACCCTAGAAAATTTTGTCCTGTTGCTCCTCTCTGAACAACGAAATTTTCCTCTTTTGCCCCTGAGCTTCCTGTTCATCAAAGGTGCTATGGTACCATGTGAAAATTCCTTGAAATGCAGCAACTGGAAATTATTGTTCTAACTAGTTAATTTTAAGCAGTTTATTTGCAACGACAAACAACAAATAATTCACACTGCAATTTATTCACAATAAAAATACCTCGAAAGAAAAAATAGGAACTGAGAAATGCTAGCACACACACATAAAAATGACAGTGATTTTTGGACAAATATCCTCAGAAAAACCCAATGTGAGAAAAACGGTGCAACAATGAGGGTTTTTATTATTATGCAGCAATAGAAATTCTAAGCACAGTTTTAGATGTTGAATCTTGCAATCTAATCTGAGAGAAGCACTGGAAAAATATTTGTGAAGCCAATAGCTCAGCACCACAATTGATTATTGTTAATTTTAGGTATGTTCCATGCTTACAGCAATTTATTTCAATTTTCACAGTTAGCTCAATATCTTTTCCAGATTAGCAATGACATCAACATTAAAGTAAACTGCAAATAGAACATAAACATGAATCACAAAAGACAAGCCAAGAAAAGAGGACACAAGATGTGGCGCTAGCCAGGGACAAACCCCAATGTGAGGAAACCCTTGATTAATTCTTCTTATATGTTCATCAATAGTTCAGCAGAAAGAGAGAGAGAGAGAGTACGTTTACAACGGAAGTCAACACTTTGACTTATCTAGATAAGAGCATAGATCATCTCTAAGAAGATGATACATGAAATCAGTTGAAGACATACTGCTTCAACTGATTCTCCAAGGTGACTCCTTCACCTATCGTTGTGTTGCATTTCGTCATCATGCTGCACCTCACCGTGCTGCACCATGTTGCACCCATCATCACTATGTTGCATATCATCATGCTTCATTAATCATGACTATACCCATCACTGTGTTGCATTATGTGCCATTGTTGCACCATGTTGCCATACTAACCTATGTGTTGGCTGCATCTTGCTTGCTTGTTGTCCCTAGCTTGCTTGCTGTCCCTAGCATGCTTGTTGTCCTTTGCATGCTTGCTGTTGCATGCTAATTTGGCAGTTCCCGATAATTTTGGCTTCTGCCCTTTGCGTCAGCTTTCCCGGCTGTTCCAACAGTTTTGGTTGTTCCCAACAGTTCCGGCTATTCCTGGCAGTTTTGACAGTTCCGGCAATTCCGACTATTCCCGACAGTTCCGGCAATTTCGGCTATTCCCGACGGTTCTGGTAGTTCCGGCTTTTCCTGGCAGTTCTAGGAGTTCCAGCTTTTCCTGACAGTTCCGGCAATTCTAACTATTCCTGGCAGTTTCGGCTTTTCTCGATAGTTCCGTCAGTTTTGGCTTTTCTCAGCAGTTCCCGGCAATTCCAGATATTCCCAACAGTTCCGGCTTCTATCGACAGTTCTGGCAGTTCCCGGTAGTTCTAGCTATTCTCGGCGGTTCTGGCAGTTCTGGCTATTCTCGAGAGTTCTGGCTTCTCCTGACAGTTCCCAACAGTTCTGGCAGTTCCAACTTTTCTCGACAAATCCGGCAGTTCCGGCTTTTCCCGGTAGTTCCGGCAATTCCGGCTTTTTCCCTCTGGATTAGGGCAGCGTTATCCCTTAGGATCTCTCCTCCTACTAAAACCCAAAGACAAGTAGAGAGGAAGAGATCCCAAGTGTGTTGAAATGACTTGAAGGCCACCTCTATTTATACTAAAACGTTGAGGACAAGTGGGGTTTATTTGGTTG
>APFE031244281.1:62511-104568 GCA_000404065.3 Pinus taeda | reverse complement strand
AAATAAATAAAAATATAATTTTGAATTATTAAATATAAGGGAGCCCATTTAAAGGTCCTGAAGACAACTTCTTCAACTCTACCTTGAAATAATCATTTAAACTCAAGTAAAGTGACAAAATTTTGGGTCAACTTCTTCAACTCTACCTTGAAATAATCATTTAAACTCAAATAAAGTGACAAAATTCTTGGTTCACGAAATCTAGAGTATTAATTCAACATAAATAACCTCATTTCTTGAGTAAAGTTTTTTATAAAATTTCAACATGTATAAGATTGAATACTTAAAAATTTTATTATAAAAAATAACCTTCATTATTATTTTTTTCCTGAATATGAATTTCATTGGCATTCGTTTATTTTTTTTAAATAAAATATTGTTAAATAAAAAGAAAAGTCCATAATATTGTGAAAAATCAATATATAATTTTTTTTATTCACAATAATAATAATTTTGTAAATATTTTTTTTTTTTTTTTTGGTTGTTTTTTTTCAAGTTCTTAATTTTTTAGTATTAAGGTTAATATAAAAAAATGTTAATAAAATGATTTATTTTATTGAGACGTGTTTTAATCACATTAAAATTCATTTATCGATGCATTTCGAACAAGTGTGGTTCATCGTCAGGACAAGATGAAGAACCAGATCATGACAACAAGTTAAATAGAGAGACTGATCATTCAACGGCTAGAAAAAACAATTACTTTTGACCAAGAAAACAACTACAATGAACTGGGCAATTGATTGGACCAAGAGATAGGAAAAGTTTATTAATTAGTTAATTAATTAACTAATTAGTTAGTTTGTTAGATCTATTTATTTTCATTTAAATCTATATGTAACAAATTAATAAATTTAATTAATTAGTTACAAACAGATCTAACAAACTAATAAATAGATTTAAATGAAAATAAACAGATCTAACAAACAAACAAATTAATTAATTAATAAACTTTTCCTATCTCTTGGTCTAGTCAATTGCCTAGTTCATTATTGTTGTTTCCTTGGTCAAAAGTAGTTGTTTTTTTCTAGCCGTTGAATAATCGGTCTCTTTATTTAACTTGTTGCTATGATTAGGTTCTTCCTCTTGTCCTAATAATGAACCACACTTGCTAGTTCGAAACACGTCGACAACTGAATTTTGATGTGATTATTGCTGAAAACATGTCTCAATAAACTTGATATGCATCATAGAAGCCTTAGTTCACTAAAATGATTTACTTTTAGTTAATTTAATAAAAAATATGTTATAAATTAAAAAATATAAAATATATAAACACCGCAACATTGTTAATAAAATAAAGAAAGAAAAAAATATAATATAGCGTAATTTTGTCTTTTATTTTGAAATATAACAAATAAAATATAAAATAGTTACTAAATAATATTTAAGAAAAAAATATATACCAACATATTAATTTTGTAAATGGTGTTTCCACCCCATGCATTCATTTTTTTAGACCAGCGTGAAAAGTATGAAAAAAAAATAAACAATCTTATGATAGGGAACCATGTACTTTATACTTATAATAAACTTTTTGTGTGATGTGATACTTTCAGCCAAATCCAATCCTTTTATGGAACTTTTATATACTTCTTTGAATAACACTTGAACACAACCCTTCTATGGAAATTTTATATCCTCCATTGATTAATAGTTGAACACAACCCTCTAATGGAACTTTTATATCCTCCATTAATTAATATTTGAATAGGTCTTTCATCCATTTCTATAGCGAGATGCATTTCATTAGCCCAAACAATGGTGTGTCCCTTATGAAAACACTTCATCCAAGTAGGGTGTTTAAGGCCAAGTGCAAACCTTGGGTGGAGTTGGCAAAAATAATTCTCACCTTCGATACCCCAGTTACATGTATTTTAGACACTAGCATATGAAGATAATAGGTGATAAATATAAAATTATGTTTGCCCCACAGCAAAATATTTCCTTCAAAATAAGGATTTATAATAAGGATTTAATTATAGGAAACATCTTTTTAAAAAGGAAAAAATAAATAAAAATGCAATTTAGAGTTTAAAATTTTAAAATATTATCGGAGTTTAAATTGAACTTTGAGAATGCAAAAATGTAAGTTTTCCCAAAGCTTGCTAAAGCCAACTTCGTAATGAATGCCATTATATTTTAGGCAACAAAGTTCCTGTGGTTTTCTTCATGATCTAGTTTCTAGCATGTATAATGTTAATGTGAGGGCTTTGAGTATAGCATAGATTCAAATTTTATAGTTGGGCCCAATCATGTAGAGATTTTTTGAATGTGTCAGATAATTTTTGATAATTATAGAATTTAGACTTCTGTAATCTATAGCATATAAGAGAGAATAATTTCGGCAAAATCACATAAAAAATTAATCGTCGACGTGTTTCGAACCAACTAGTGTGATTCATCGTCAAGACAAGTTGAAAATCCAATCTGAGCGACCAGTTAAATAGGGACAACAGGCCATTCCAACAACTATATTTTTCGAATAACGGATAAGCAAGACCTCTAACAGCTAGTTTAACCAAGGTCCAAGGTTGTTAAATTTTTATTTTATTTTAATTTATTATATTATATATTATTTATTTTTAATATAAATAATATTATGTTCCTAATAAATAGTATAATGATAGAGGGAAATTACTATTAAGAATATTAATGGAAAATCCCATATTATAGGTGACCGTTGTGGTATATAGATATTAATACTATTATTATTAAATACATATTATTATTAATGGCCTAGAGTAAAAATTAACTATTTAAATTTTTTTTATTTTAATATATTCTATTATTTTTATATTTTTATTATTTAAATTAATATTAGTTCCTATAAATAGTATAATAATGGTGAAATTATTATTAAGGATAAAATATTAATCGCAATTGTCTATATAGATTATTAATAATATTATTGTAATAGATTATTATTATTGTTATTATTAATGGCCAGTGTAAAATAATAGTAATATTATTATATTCTTAATTACAAACTTATAATACTTAGCTAATATTACTAACTTATAGTCCGATTAATCCTATTCAAAGACTAATATTATTATTAGTGTTATATCTTAGTATTATTATGATAATAGAGATAATGTTATAACAATTTTCTATAAGCTTAATTATTCTATTTTTAGAAGTGACTTAATGTTAAAATGATATTAATAAGATAATTGGCCTAGCATGAAAATTCATTAATTACTAATTATAATAAATTTAACAGTCCAAACCTGATCAAGGGAAGAGGAAAGGAAACAAGGAACAAAGGAAAGCCAGGGATGAAGAGGCTAGGAAGGAAGGGCTGGGATCGAGCAACTACTAATCTTCCCGCCGTCATCCCTTTTGAGATTAATAGGCCTTTTCTCAATTTCAAGGGCTTCTCTAAATTTTCGATGGTGAAACTATGCAACTTTCGCAATAACGCGAGCCTCTTCTATACATACATGATATTTAGTCTTCTCAGCATGATCTGCAAGGGCGGAGGACTTGGCCCTACCATGTTTTAAGTCTGCTGAGTGCTCATTAATCCTTTGATTAATAGAACGACCAGTCTCACCAATGTATGGAGTCCCACAGGAACAGTGGATGACATAGACACCCTTCATGTCTTTAGGGTCGACCAAATCTTTAACAGATCTCACGGAGCTCCGAATGGTATTAAGAGGTCTAAAGGTCGAGGGAACATTGAGCTTCTTAAGAATCCTAGCAATCCTGTCAGTGATCCCTTGGATGTAAGGTAGGTGAACCCCTAGGACCTGGTCTTTAGGATCCTTATGGACAGAAGGCTCCTTTCGGGCCTTGAGGAAGGCTTTAAACCTCTTAATACCATTCGTAGCTCCATGAGATCTGTTAAAGATCTGGTCGACCCTAAAGACATGAAGGGTATCTATGTCATTCCCTGTTCCTGTGGGACTCCATACATTGGTGAGACTGGTCGTTCTATTAATCAAAGGATTAATGAGCACTCAGCAGACTTAAAACATGGTAGGGCCAAGTCCTCCGCCCTTGCAGATCATGCTGAGAAGACTAAACATCATGTATGTATACAAGAGGCTCACGTTATTGCGAAAGTTGCGCAGTTTCACCATCGAAAATTTAGAGAAGCCCTTGAAATTGAGAAAAGGCCTATTAATCTCAATAGGGATGACGGCTGGAAGATTAGTAGTTGTTGGATCCCAGCCCTTCCTTCCTAGCCTCTTCATCCCTGGCTTTCCTTTGTTCCTTGTTTCCTTTCCTCTTCCCTTGATCAGGTTTAGACTACTAAAAATATCATAATTAGTAATTAAGGAATTTTCATCCTAGGCCAATTATCTTATTAATATCATTTTAACATTAAGTCACTTCTAAAAATAGAATAATTAACCTTATAGAAAATTGTTATAACATTATCTCTATTATCATAATAATACTAAGATATAACACTAATAATAATATTAGTCTTTGAATAGGATTAATCGGACTATAATTTAGTAATATTAGCTAAGTATTATAAGTTTGTAATTAAGAATAATAATAATATTACTATTAATTTTTACACTAGGCCATTAATAATAATAATAATATGTATTTAATAATAATAGTATTAATATCTATATACCACAATGGTCACCTATAATATATTCTTAATAGTAATTTCCTCTATTATTTATACTATTTATAGGAAAGTAATGTTAATTTATATTAAAAATAAATAAATAGTAATAAATAAAATAAAATAAAAATTTAAATAGTGTAAATTTTTTTAACTCTAGGGCTATTAATAATAATAATATGTAATTTATAATAATAATATAGTTTATACACAACCGTCACATATTAATATGGGACCATTAATATTATTATAGTGAATTTTCCTCTATTATTTATTTATCTATTATAGGAACAATATAATTAATTTATATTAAATAAATGAATAATATAATAATTATATAATTAATAATAAATATTTAATAAAATAATAAATTAAAATAATTAAAAAATTTAACAACCTTGGACCTTGGTCAAACTAGCTGTTAGAGGTCTTGCTTATCCGTTATTTGAAAAATATAGCTGTTGGAATGGCTTGTTGTCCCTATTTAACTGGTCGCTCAGATTGGATCTTCAACTTGTCCTAACGATGAACCACACTAGTTGGTTCGAAACACGTCGACGAATAATTTTTTATGTGATTTTGCCGAAATTATTCTCTCTTACATAATTAATATATGTTTAATTTTAATTTTTTTAAGTTTTTTTTGGGTAAAATGTGGATATATTTTAATTTTCTATATAATCAGATTTTTGGGTGAAATATTTGGCTGAAAAAAATTCAAAACAGAGAACCCTGCAAGAGAAGGGAGCAGAGCAGTGGCTAGTTCAATAGAACATCATCAGAATAGAAAAAAACAAACAAAATTAGACACCAGAGCACAACTAAAAATAAACTAAATAGATAAAGGAGAGAACTCCCAAGGCAAAAAACTACAAGATTACCCACTAAGAAATCTCCAAATAGCCTCGTCCACAGATCAAATCATCAGCAATGTATTCAAAATACATAAACTTACGGGAAGAGATAAGCCCTATTTGGGAGCGATTCTGCTTAAGAATTTGTTCCTGAAATACATGCTGGAAGGAGATGTCAAATCCCTGATAGGATACATCTAGTTGCAGAGGGAGGGAACCCTTAGATTGTGCTTCCCGAGAATCCATTGGATCACTGCAAGAGAATCCCCAAAGTTATAAATCTGCCTCATGCCCAACCATAAAGAACATTGCAAAGCACCCTATAAAGCTATCATTTTTGTCTTAATGTCATCTCCCCAACTTAACTTTTCTGATATTCAAGAATCAAGGAATAATTACATAGTCAACATAGTCAAAATAACCAATGTAAAGGGTCTCTCGATGGAGCATCATATCACAATGAGACTTGAATCTGGATAGGAGGTTATCATCAAAACCCCAACCACCTAGGATACACTTAATGGATCAAAAGGATAGATTAAATAAATGGAATATGTCAAAATGTTTATTTTGAAAATTTTGTGAAGTGTAATCAAAGTTCACTGATGTGATGTAATGGAATATATTTATGTATATTCTGCAATTAATATCAATATAATCTAATTGATAGATGTTTTGGTATTTTTTCTTTTCTTTTTGGATTCAATTTTGGTAGAAATCTGGTATAGATATTTCAAAGTCATCAGTTTTAGTTATATAATATGTAGAATTTTAATGTTTTAGATGTTTTTCATACTGCTGAATTTATTTATGCATTCAAAAACATATTTTAAATAATAATAAAAATACAATTTTAACTAAAATTGTAAGCTTAATTGCAACAAATAAGAAAAGGCCAAACTTTAGTGAAATTGTACTATTTATTTCTTTGAGATGGATTACATAAATTATACCTACAATATACTCATCTTTGGAAGAAAAGATAGATGATGAAATAAAGAGGAAGGAAAATGCAAAGAAAAAAGCTCATATATAGTCTCCCTCCATTGGTGTTGATGATGATGCAATTTAGAAATTACCATTTGTGCTTTGGCATTCCTTAGCATTTGGATACCTTGCCTTTCATGATTCTTATTTTCAAAACTTACAATGTTTGGATGTGTCACAAGGTCATCTTGTAGATTTTTAATCACACTTAAAACCTTTGTATAAATTTTTAATTTATCTATTTTATAAATGTAATTTTTATTATAATCCATTGGAAAAAAATATAACTAGTTAACAACACAACAGATATTAATTTGTCCTTTGTATTTATATGAAAAATATTGCTCAGAAATAACTGAACAAGAAAAATAACAATCTGATACCTTCTTATGAAACAAGCTATAATATATATATAATATATATATATATATTATATATTATATATATTATATATATTATATATATATATATATATATTATATATATTATATATTATTCTAAGTAAGGTTAATCTATTAATATGATACAAAAAATTAATTACAGTGATTCTTAGCCACAAAGGAACCTGGCCTCAATCAAACACATCCATGATAGTTGTTTGAGACTGCCCCAACAAAGGGGAAACCAGTCCAAAGATATGTCCAGAATATATCCAAAAATTAACCCACAGTTTATCTTGACTAGACCAATCGACCGAAACCAACACCAAAACCAATAGTTTATCCTGACTAGACCAATCGACCAACAGATTATCCAAAGGACACATAAGATTGGACAAAACTAAACCAAGAACTAGAAGAAATGACACCTAGCAGACATAACATGTGGCGCTAAGTCTTCCGGAGAAGGCTCCTGCACAATTGGACACGCCGAGTCATCCGAGTTGTCTGACTCGCCATGTCCCAACACCTGATGGCCTTCCTCCATGCTGCCAGCCTCAATCTATGGGCCCGACGTGTCATCCAGACGGCTCTCCAAGGCCTGCGTGTCACTGTGAACACCCATCTCAACATGCGAACTGTCAACAATGGCTTTACTGTGCCTTTTGTTCCGACCTCCATCAACTGCCTGCTCGTCATTATTGCCCCTGTTCCTGCTTGGGCCAACTTTGTTTGCATTCTCCGTAGAAATAGTCATGGGAATATGCTACTCGGTCTCTTTTGTAATGGAAATTGAGACAATGGCTACAACGACTGGGCGGTTCAAAGAGTTGTAAAACCTAAACTGCGTTGTATGGGGAATAGGATGCGGAGGTAGAGGAAAGGTTGCAGTGCGAACAGCTGCATCTTCACATCTTGAGCTTTGGAGGCTGGCTTTGCCTCTTCCACTTCTTGTATCCGGATACTGACCTGAAAAATTGTGCTAATGGGGATTTTCGACAAAGGAGGCAGGGGAAACAGAGTCATGGCTATGCAAAGCAGGGGAACGAGAACTTCTGCCTTGCGTGCCACCACATTGGCTGTGCATACAATGGTAGACCATGGTGGAAATGGGAATAGGTAGAGAGTCAAGAGGAGCAGAAGAGGAATTGACAAAAGAGTTTTGTGCGAAAATTACAAATGGCTGGAGGTCATGAGACGAATTACAGAGGTTTGTGTGGGAATGGTGGAAGCCATTACCCAAATCAATGCAACTCACAAGCCAACATCTGTGCCCAGTGCTGGTGCGTTTAGGCAACTCTCCCGCCTGTGGAGCACATATAAAGTGAATCAGGAGCAGAATAACAAAAAAGTTCTCTGGCTCCATGGTTAAGTGGGTAATGGCCTTGCCTCGACTTGAGCAAGGCATTAAATGACTCCTACGAGGTGCCATGAATGCCATTCATGGTGGCCTTGAAAAAGTTGCAGAGGGCCATGTGGCCACCCCGTCTGTCGTCGCCTCGCCTCATTAGCTTAGTTACCGTAATTAACACCCGCATCCGAGGAAAAAGGTATAAATATATTATGTTATAATGGATAAAAAAATTATTTTATTGACACATTTCAACAATTATACTTCTAAAACTCCCATTAAAAAATATGATTCACTTGAAAATTGATGTTAACATTCACTATATGATCCCAATAATCCATAACATATTTCTCAAATATTAACCAAAATGTTTTTGCAAAGATATTAAACTCAAAAATATGTAGGAAACTGTTAGAGAAAAAATAGTAAAAATTAATTTAAAAAATTAAATGAATCTGTTAAACACTACTGCAATGTAAATATATAGACCATTGGAAGCCCGTCAACAAAAAAAATTGACACATAAAACAATCTCACAGGATCAATGTTCAAAATATGGTAGAATATAGAGATTATATTAATAATCCAGTGTCCCAAAGCGCTTCTGAACCTTACAAAATCTCTGGGAAGTACTATCTGAAAATGAAAAAGGGGCACATTTTAGTAGAGTTTCGTTAATCTGAAGACATCACAGACCATTCCAAAATATGAGAATGATTTATAGACAATATCCGACTAGATAGAGAGCTTTAGCTACTAGGACTAACCAAAAATAGGGGACATTTATTACACATTCCTCAAAACATCAGACACATCTCATACACAGAGAGAATTTTCTTATGCATGACCGCCAAATGTAGAAGAGAGATAATCAAAATTTGCATTGAGTTGGCACAAAGAAATCAACACAAACTTTAGAGAACAATGATCTTGTTCTCTGGAATTTTCTCCACAGTGAATTCCAGGAACCTCCAATTTGTCAAGTCTCTAGTGTATTCAAAATACCCAATTTTAGCATTTGCCACGCCATTGCCATTTCTCTTAATATTTTTTTTTGGAGGTTTAGAGTCACTTTCATTTGGATCTTGGACCATACCCGTGTACTCCCATTTACATGCATTAAATCTACACATTTTCAATATTTTGAAAGGCTTTTCACAACAGGGGCACACACAATCAAAACTGTCCTTTGCTAAGTCAAACTTTCCATAACCTCCTTTGGCAAGCCTGCAACTGACATTCTTCTTGAATTGGCCATAGGTGCGTATACCACATCTGCCAGAGAAGGTGATCCCATGATAGACAACGTCCCATGTCTCTATAGATGACTTACCAAACTTGTAAAATCTGATGTCAGTCATGCTAGAAAATCGAATTGGGTTGTAACCACCTAAATCTGTATAGTGACAATAATAAAGTTAGAGAAGTAAAATATAAGTACCAATACAGTCATGAAAGTCACCACCGAAAAGAGCCTTACATGGAGCAACAATCCAAGACTGGGATGAAGTAAATATTGGACAGCCAAGCATGATTGTGAGAGGTTGTAAGCAACATTGTTTCACTCTTTGCTTCTTGAATACCTGCAAAACAAAGACTTGTATCAATTTAAGGAGACTAAGCCTGCAAACCCATGATTTTGAGAGGTTGTAAGCAACATTGTTTCACTCTTTGCTTCTTGAAGACCTGCAAAACAGAGACCTGTATCAATTTAAGGAGACTAAGCCTGCAAAACCATGCTAAAAAAAATAAATTTTCTCATCATTGTTAATGCAAATACCTTACCATCAATACCTAAGTCACACACCCAATTCAGCGACTCTTGAACATTCGTAGCCCTAACCGCTTAAATAGCTACGCCTCCCGCGCAACAACTGTATGAGGTCCTAAATACACCATCCTGCCATGATGGCAGCCCTTTTCACTTGTTTAGCATCTGCATTATTCAACAATTTCTCGTCAAGTAGATCCATGGCGTTTCCGCTGTTGATTTGCGTTGCAGCCTAGGTGGGAAAGAAGAGCTCGCTAGATTTGATGTCCCATCCCATGTTTCTCTACCAAGAAATTATTTCCAGCAATGTCATACCGAAGTTGTAGATGTCGACCTTGGTAGTGATGGGCAACCCCGATAGCCACTCGAGAGCCAAGTACCCTCTGGTTCCTCTCATGGTCGTCAAAACATGACTATACTCTTTGCCCAGGGCTTTTGCAGACAGAAATCGGCCAGCTTGGGGCAAAGATTGGAATCTAGGAGGATGTTCTCCAACTTGATGTTCTAGTCGATGATGCATTTTCGACACTTCTTGTGGAGATAAGTGATTCCCTAGGCAGTCCTTGCTGTGATGCCGAATCGTGTTTTCCAGTCCAACACCTTGAGCTGTTGTTCATCACTCTAGGTTCTGTGGAACAAGAAGGAATTGAGGGATCCATTGACCATGTTTGGGGAAAATTCAAATTGAAATGAGCATTAACTTTGAAAATTTGAATTGAAATGAGCATTAACTATGTCAGACGATTTAATGTGGAATGGTGGTAGGTGAAATGGTGGCGGAATGGTGGAGGGTGAAACGGTGTTGAGATTGCGAAAGGTGGCGGAGGGCGGAGGAATTTCCGGTGGCCGGAGCCGGACATTTTTCCGAGCGGTGATGGAAACCAGGCAATTCCTCCGCCTTGTTAGACTACTCCCTTCAAAATATCTATATTTTCAACTATATTTTCAAAATAATTGTAAGTGATAAATTCAATGGTAAAAGATAAACTAATGGCCATGATCTAAAATTGCATATTCCACCTGTAAGTTATGACTATGCTCCACGATTCTCATCTTTAATCCAATTAAAACCCAGATAAGTATGTTTTATTAAGTTTTTTCTTTGTTTCTTCCATATCTGGATATTACTTTTATATTTATATATAGATATTATTAGGTTTACCTTTTAAAATTAATATGAAACACAAATATGATCATATTGTAAAAAAGATAAGCCAATGGCCATGTTCTGAAATTGCAAATGTGACCTATAAGCTGATGATTATTTTCCAAGATTCCTATGTTTAATTTAACCAAAGAACCACATAACAATGTTTCATTAAATATTCTTTGTTACTTTCATATTGGATGTTAGTTTTATATTTAAATTAACATGAAGTAGAAATATTAATCATGTCCAGAAATAAGAATACAAATGGTTTATTTATTAAAATGTAAATTAGTTTTATTTTTTTGTTTGTTGGTTTTAAAATGGTTAATTATAAGGGGTATTAAGTTTATTTATTTTTATTTAAATTTTATAATTTTTTATATTTTAGTAATATTTTGATTAATATTAAAGTTAGAATTTGAAAAAAAGATGTTGCTAGAGAATTTGTTTTATATATATATATATATATATATATATATAATATAAAAGGAGGGATTAAATTTTTTTGGTGTAAACTTTCTTTAAAGTGTAAAATTTGAAAAAATGTTTGACCATCAGGAGAATTGGTCCCCTTGATAGATGCTTCAATATCTTGAAAATCCTCATTGCTACTTAGATTGTGTAAAGTACATAGCTCAAACTCAGAATTCCAACAAATTTGTTAAATTTCATACAAAAATTAGAGAAAAATATATGTGAAAGGGAGTCAAAATGTAGAATATTAAGACTACTTGAAATGTTTTAATTGCTTTATATAATAATACATAGTTTCTTGTTTAACCATTTATAATATATACATAGTTTACATTGAAATATGGTATTTAACATATACATTGAAATAATTTATTTATTATCTACATTGATTTTTTTTATCAATAATAATATTTTTTTAATGTCACATATTAATTTTATATTAAGAATTGAATGAATTACACATCTCCTTTTTATTATCGTTATTAGGAATTAACTATATTTTTTAATTGCTAATTACTTATTTTTCTTGGGTATGTGTGTGTGTGTGTGTTAGCATGGTTATTCAAAGAGTTTATATAAGTTTTGTATATAATTCTTTTAAAGGTATAATAATATACATTTTCCTCACAATCAAATGTGAACATATATGGTTTTTTTCATTTTTGGTTACTTTATCTCTTTTTAAAAATAATATAAAATTATGTTATTTTATATGAGCATCCAAAAATTTTATTTATAGTTGAGATTGAAAGTGATATATTTTTATCACATTTCCTTCATATCAAATATGTACTCTACACGTCCACGAGGTATTGGATAGATAGTGATCAAGTGTTCTATTAAGCAACTCCTTGATGTGAAGTCACCGGTTCAATTCCCTGCACCGATTGGGGTGATATATTCAACATGATGAAGATGTAGTCCTGTCAAGCTTACAAAAAAACATGTACTCTACACATTAATTCTAGAATAAACATCAGTAATATTCTGTTTTCTATTATAGTTAACATTGTTTTCAATTTTAGAGAATAATTTATTTTTATTTGACAAACAAATCTTATCAACTTCAAATTAAACACAAAAAATTTATATATCTACATAGTACTAAATTGTAAAATATACTTCTCAAACACAATAATAAAATTTTAAATAAAATTAATAAAATATAAAATTATTTTAATTTACATTAAAATAAAATCATTAACTTTTTTTACCAAATAAAATCCAATCCCCCTCTTCTTGGAGAATTCAATACCTCAAAATATATGATAGAAAACTTGAGGTGAGCACAAAGATTGTTCACATAACACAAATCACACTATGTTCATTGATCACATAAAGTAGTTACATATATAAGAATTAGATCACTAACTTCTAAATGATAAGATCTAAAGAAAATGGATCTATGCCTCATAGATAACTCACACACATTGGGAAATAACTATTTTTAGAATCACACCTAGAGACACACAATGACAACTCATGACAACTTGGAGGTCATGGAAGCATTACTTCCAATACCCTCCCTTAATGCTTACATGAAAAAACTAGAAAGTAGACATTACAACAATGAATGAATCTTTCACATATTTGTCTGATATGGTCATCACTCGCACTCATATCCACTCTAAAATCTCACAGCTTTCGCTCTTTTCTTCACCACACTTTCGAGCTTCCCACTTGATCCATTTAATACATAATCACTTTAGACCATCATTGACGTGCTTTGCAGAATTGACGCTTCTCAACCTCCCAGAGCGTAACAGGTTAGACTCGATATTGAACCATCCTTTGGAATTGCCACCATTTGTTGAATATATGGCCTTCTGCAATATTCACCAGCTATCTAGGATAACATTCTGGGTACAGTATGTCTTTAACAGACAATTCTACAACTTGGCCTTTTATAAATAACATGTATTGATGCTCGTGGAGCACGATGGGTCACACCAGCTTGACCTTATTAAAAATTACCTGTGACTAATTCTCTCGGAGCAAGATGGGTCAACTTAGTTTGTTGAATAATTGGCTTATTTTTTGTGATTCTGCATCATTTGATTTTTACAAATAAAAATATGTATTTTTTTAAATTTTAATAATATAACTACACACAACATATTCAACATATTCAAGTTGTCAGTTTTTTCCTTTCTAACGGAATACATTGCAAGGATGTCATGGCTATATTTCTCACCATCACATTTGAAGGTCGTGTTAAGATATGGTATCATACATTACCCATCACTTCTATCCATTCATTTGACCATCTTGCAAAGGAGCTTCATAAAGCATTTGATAGATATGACTACTAGGATGTTCTTAAAAGAATCAATCAACTAAGAATGAAGCCTAATGAATCAATTGAGAATTTTTATGATAGATTACTTCACCTTTGTTATGAACTTTCGGGAGAAGACACGAATTGGGATTTCATTAAACAAAAGTGTAAGCATTTGGTTCATGTCTCTTTACTCAGTGAATTTGAACCCCCTGATGTTTTTACTTCCCCAACTCTTGTAAATCATGAGACACCTTGAATTTCAGATTAGGAACCTACTACACCTTTTGTCCTCCTCCTTTTCCAGTTCCGATGAGGGTGCCTCCTTGCGATGATAATAAAGTTGGGAAATATGCTAATCAAATTCCTTATCCATCTTCTCACTCCCCTTGAACTTTTCATGATTCAAATCCCATGGAGGAAATCTAGGAATGGTTCATGAAGCCTATGGTGAAGGCTGATTTCTCCATTTTGCAAGATGATATTACTGCTCATAATTGAAATCTTGAATCTAATTTGGATACTTGTCATCCTCTACCATATCTTTCTCATGACCCCTTGCCGCTTGATCTTCCCAATTAGTCTCTTCCAAATTTAAGAAATGAATAGGTGCAAGGTAGTCACATTTCTTAGGTAGAGAAGTAAGAAGGTGAGAACTATTTCGATATTTCTTCCCTTTTCTAGAGTCCTCTATGTTAAGATGGTGTTTCTTCCCTCTTGGTTGATAATGAATCTAAGAATCTTGGTGATGAATCGAATAGAATTGACTTGTCTGATCAATCTAGTCTTAGACAACCATCATCTTGATGACTATGACTCCATTATTGTGGGATGATGTATGCCCAAGCGCACCAACTGATCTTTTAATTCCTATGGAAGACATTTATTTGACAGAATTAGATTTGGAATCTAATCTAGCTGAAGAAAATGTTCTTATTGAAACTTCCTCTTCATCTCACTATCCTTTGTGCTCTCTCATTTGTAATGCATCAGTTTGTAATGAAGATACTCCATGCTCTTCAAGTTCTCCATCTGAATAGTTAACTTTTCAATTGACATAAGGTAGTGAGATTACCCATGATGAAAATGAAAACATTCTATTCATTGAGTATTCTTCCCATCCCTCATCATCTCTGATTTATGAAGAAAATTATTCAAATCAACTTGCTCTTGAAATTTCCCTGATTCATTCATGTTCAGGTTTCCGATCAGGAGAATATTTCAACGTGACTAATCTGGTTATTGTTGTAAAATACGATTAAATCAGTGACAACGATGGTTTCCATCCAATTAGTAGTAGTCTTACTGAAATCAATGGTAGTAGCTAACCTCACACTATGCATGACCTAGTTCAATCTTCAAAATTCAATTTTACAATCCTTAAAAGTTTTGAGATTTGTCGGGGAGTCAAGGCACTTCTACTTCCATTGATGGTTATGACAAGATCTCACAACTTTGGTAAGGTCCCCAAACTAAGTCAAATTTTGTTCCTCTCGTGAAATCCTTCTCTTTGCATGGTTTCACTCGACGAAAATTTCTTCTTGAAAGATGGTTGGTATTTCGGATGTAGTCTTTCCAACTTTCAAGATTTTATTTATAATTAGATTTTAATAACCTTCCTCATTTGATTCATATTCATGCAAATATCATGTATCAAACTCAGGTTTAGAAAGTATATTTCTCATAGAATCACGGAACTATGAAGTTAATCATTTCGGAAATCATCTTTGGCTAAAGCAATCATGCCTATCAGATTTATTTTACAATAGTCAGCGCCTAGTTTTTCTTGTGAATGTTATATAATGAATCTTGTTCTTCATCACACCTGAAATCCTCTCGAGTGTTGATGAATACATGAGTTATTGTGCAAATCAAACTCTTCTTCATTCACTATATCTTGATTGGTCTCATGTGTTTGTTGTACTAGCATTCCTTTTCACTTCTTTCAATGATTACCATGCTAGTACCACATGTGACCTCTCTCAAGGAAATTATTTGTTACATTTATCATGCAAGGAAGTTTATTCATATGTTCAAGATTTGAGGATCCCTCCTAGGGCCCTCTAACCAAAAACTAAATTTATCTAATTTTAAACACAATAAGAAGGGAAATAATTTATTTATATCTAAACATTTATTTGATGACAATATACCATTAAAATTTATTTACCACAACTTAAATAAGTAAAAATTTATTACAACCATTTACATAAGAAATCAATAAGTAGAGAAATAACTATTCCAATAGCTTAGTTGAGATGCTTCTGAGCTCCTGACTCTGTTGGCATGCTCCTCTTGACTACCCGATTAGATTTGCCTCCTAGCCAACTAGGAAGTATTTCCTAACCTAGGGAACCTCTACAAGTTCCCTAGCCCTCCGAGCACAAGTCCAACCAGATGTAGTGTGTCCAAGTTAAACAAACACTCTCCTTCTCTCCCTTCTCTTTTTCTCCACATTCCTCCCAAAACAAAATCCTCCAAAACCACAACCAAACCCAAAACCAAGACAAAGGATCCCCCCCTCTCCTCTCATCATCCTTTCCCTTTTATACTTCTTCCTCCCATCCACCTCAACCACCTATCATTAATGTCATGACAATCCCCTCATCCTTTCATTTATTAACCTTGACTTTTCTTACCATATCTTCTCCCAAGTAGATTTGAGAAGACATTTTGGGGATAAGATATGGATATTTAATTTGGAAATTAATTGGAGAAGACCATATCTTCTCCCAATAAGATTTTGAGAAGACACCTTGGGATATGGATATTTAATTTGGAATAAATAGAAGGAGACATATCCTAATTAAAATTAAATTTGAGAAGAAAAGTTGGGAATTGAATAATAACAATAATAAAATTTATATCAATAAATAAAATTACAATTTCACAAATGTAGGTATATACCAATATTTCTTGATAATTATAAGTCAATATTTTCAGGTAATTTAAATAATAATAAAATTTTCATGATAAGATTAAGTAGGGAATTACATAAACCCCTCCTTCAGAAAACTTCGTCTCAAAGTTAGAGTGAAAAAGATACAAGGAGTTCGAAAGCAATTTTACAATAAGGCATAACAAAATAGAGAGGGAGTTATATCAATAAAATTTAATAAGTCGAGCAATGATACCACTTCCCATCAAGAGTCTCCAACTAATCTATATCCTCCTATCCTTCCTAACCTACTTTTGTTCCCACCCTATCCATCCTCTGTTGCTATATACTATGGCATCGGCTATACCAATCTAACCACTGATAAAACCAATATGGCGGAAGTGTGGACTATATTGACCTCACTTCCTTGGCAGGAAACTGACAATTGTCATCACACGTCTAGGGGAGCGTGTCCATCACTTCCCTCCCATGATTCCAGGTTTGGAGGTTACATGGTGGGAAATATGCCCACCCTCCTTACAACTAGGGTCAACACCCTAATATGGACCACACTACAGCACTGGTTGGATACTTGTCATTGAATAATCTACTCAGGTAGTCTTGTCACCTACCATTTACATTTCACCCATGTCATAAGAATGCATATCAAGTGGACACAAAATGTAATAGAACAATGTACATCATACCTTTCCTCTTTAGATGTCTCGACCTTCCCCAATGAAAGAGTAGATCTTCTTTATCATATAGTTCTTTCTAATTTGCAAATTAGTTCTCATTCATGCATATATATAACAAATATATATATAAGTGATCTTTAAACATCATGTTTTTAAGTCTAGTATCCATGTGTCAATTTTGTTGTTCGTACTGGAAAAAATCTTACATTAGATAAATCGCAATTTCACTAAGTCATTCACTGGATAAATCATATCCACTTAAGCCATACATGAAACAACAATAACTCTAATAAGTCATGCACTAGATAAATCATAACCAAGTAAGTCATACATTAGGTCATACATCAAACATTTCCATCATTAATACCTAATCCATCTAATGATTTATATAAGTAGTTTCACTTTCCAACTAAAAGCATCAATATTACATAGCGTTCATAAATAAATAACATGGAACTGCATGTATAGTCTTTGCATCCTCCCAGGTAGTAGATCCTAGGCTACACTTGTCCCACTGGACCTTAACCTGGTCCACCATGCGACGTTTGAGCTGTCAAACCCTATGGTCCAATATGCATAATGCTTCGACCACTATGGTTCCCATGTCCGAGACCTGCAATTCCCTCCAATCCAGTTTGTGAGATTCATCATAAACATAATGTCGTAAAATAGATACATGAAAAACATCATGATTTGTATGCAAATGGGGTGGCAGTACAAGACGATAAGCAACTTGTCCAATCTTCCCCTTGATTCTAAAAGGTCCTACAAACTAAGGTGATAACTTCATCCCTTTCCCAAACTGAATGGTGCTTTTTTTGGGTCGAATACGAATAAAAACTTGGTCCCCTACTTCATAACTTCGATCAATCCTATGTGAATCAACATAACTCTTCTGTCTATCTTGTGCTTCCTTTAACCTTTTTCGAATTTGTCTTACTTGTTCCGCCATTTCTTGAACTAATTCCGGCCCAACTATTACTCGGTCCTCCAACTTTTCCCAACTCAATGGCGTCCTACATGTCCTTCCATATAGAGCTTGATAAGGAGTTATCCCTATTGAACTGTGATAACTGTTATTATAGGAAAACTCTACCAATGGTAAGTACCTTTCCCACTGAGTCTGATTATCCATGACGTACATTCTAAGCATGTCTTCCATAAACTGATTTATTCTTTCAGTCTTCCCATCTTTTTCTGGATGATATGCAGTGCTCAGGTTCAACTGAGTCCCTAGTGATAACTCCAAACTTGTCCAAAACCTAGATGTAAATCGAGAGTCTCTATCAGAAATGATCTTTGTGGGTTACCCATGTAGTAAGATAACTTCACTTATAAAAACTTGTGCCACATCAATAACATTGTAAGTGTCTCTTATTAGGATGAAATGGGAACTTTTGGTCAATTTATCAACTATAACCAATATAGCATTGCGCCTCTGTGACGTGAGTGGCAACCCCATGACAAAATCCATAGAAATTACCTCCCATTTAGACATAGGTATGTCATGTGGTTGTAGGATTCCTATAGATGGCGATGATCAGCCTTCACTCATTGACATTCAAGACATTTGGTGACAAACTGGATTATGGTGTGCTTCATGCCTACCCAAAAGAAGAGTTTCTGCATGTCCATGTACATCTTCTTCACTCTAGGATGTGCACAATAGAGTGCTCTATGTGACTCTTCGAGGATGGTCCTTCTTATACCCCCTTCCTTAGGTATGTACATTCTCCCTTCAAATCTCAATAGCCCATCCGGTTCAAGGACATATCCCTCAAACTTTGGTTCTATCTGCTTCGCACTCTGGAGTGCTAATGTAAACTCTAGATACCAACTATCTTCAAAGAGTTTCTCCAACACACATTCACTCAAATTTACCCTCAAGGCTACTAGGGAGAAGGTTCGTGGCCTCCTGCTTAGTGCATCGACTACCACATTCTCCTTTCCCTTAATGTATGAGATCTCAAAATCATACTCACTCATGAATTCACTCCATCGCCTTTGTCTAGCATTCAAATCCCTTTGGTTGAAGAGGTGCTTCAAGATTTGATGATCCGTTCTTAACTCAAATCTTCTCCCAATGAGGTAGTGCCTCCAGAGTTTCAAAGCTAACATCGCTGATGCTAACTCTAGGTCATGGGTAGCATACAACTCTTCATGTTTCTTCAACTTTCTAGATGTGTAAGCTATTACTCCACTTTCTTGCATCAATACTGCTCCCAATCCTTTCTTTGAAGCATCGGTGCAGATAGTGAACTCTTTTTCCATGTCCGGTACTCAAAGGATCGGTGCACTAGTTAGTAACCTCTTAAATTTTGTGAATGCAGTGTCACATTCATATGTCCATTCATACCTGACCCCCTTTCGCTGTAATGTGGTGATGGGTTTTGCAATCCTAAAAAACCATTCCACAAACTTGTGATAATACCCTTCTATCCCCATAAAACTATGCACCTCATGAGCATTTTTCGATACCGGCCAATCCATTATGGCCTTTGCCTTTTTCGGGTCAACTAAAATCCCTTCTCCTTAAATGATGTGCCCAAGATAATGAACTTTCTTATGAAAGAAGGAAGATTTTTACAATTTTCCATATAATTGATTTTCCCTTAAGCAAGTCAATACAACCCTTAGGTGCTTTTCATGCTCCTTTTCATTCTTGGAATACACAAGAATGTCATCCAGAAATACTTGCACAAATTGGTCCAAATACTTCCTGAACACACCATTCATGAGGCTCATGAATACTGCTAGTGCATTGGTCAAACCAAATGGAACAACTACGAACTCGTAGTGCCCAAATCGAGTTCGAAATGCATTTTTTTAGATGTCACCTTCCTTAATCCTTAATTGGTGGTATCCAAATCATAGATCGATCTTTGAGAAAACCGTTGCTCCCTTCATTTGATCAAACAGGTCATCTATTCTAGGTATTGGGTACCTATTCTTTATTGTTGCTCTATTCAAGTCCCTATAATCAATGAATAGCCTTAAGGAACCATCCTTCTTCTTGATAAAAATCACTGGTGCATCCCACGTTGAAATGCTAGGTCTGATAAATCGTAAGTCTAAGAGCTCTTTTAACTGCATCTGCAACTCACAAATTTCTGGAGTTGTCATCCTATAGGGTGTCTTAGATATTGGTTCTACACCAGGTTTTAGGTAAATTGTGAAATCAATCACCCTTACAGGAGGTAATCTAGGCAATTCCTTAGAAAAACATCCTTGAATTCTGACAAAATTGCGTGTTGATCTAGGGAGGATCCTTTCTGGTCACTTACAGCCTCGACCGCATATAGTTTGAACCTTGTCGGAGACAATGTTTTACCTTCATCATGGATATGAATTGTAGCGACACTCCTCTCTTCATTCCACAAATATCAATTGACCTACCTTCATCATCTAAACAAATCACCTTCTTCTTGAAACAGTCTACCAAAGCTCGATGAGCTTCTAGCCAGTCCATTCTAATAATTATATCATATGTCCCTAATGTTGTGACGTATGCCTTCAACTTAGTTATACACACCTCGAGGTTTACCTGACATTGGTCAACACTAGGTCCTACTACTTGTTTTATCCTAGAAGCCATCTCAACTTGCTTAAAGGCATCATGCTCATAGGCTGCCAACCCACATTTTTCTAATGCAACTGGTGAAATGAAATTATTTGTAACACCTGAATCAAACAAAATTTTAACTTTTACTTTGTCTATCATACCTAAGGTTTATACCACGAGAGACCGGTGTTCAACTTGTTGGTTATCAACTACTGCATAGATTCGATGGTGGCTACTTGCTCCCCCCATTGGTTCTTTTCCTTCTCTACAATTGTTACTAGTTTGTAACTCAAGATAGTCATGCTGGGAATGAGGTCCCCCGCATCCCCAACAAGTGATGCGTGGTAGAATTTGAATAGAAAGTTGTGGAGTTCTTTGGAAAGAGTTCCTTCCCTTGGGACCCTTGCCCCTACTTTTTTGTCCTCACATATGACCTTGATTTGAACGCGTTCTTGGAGTTTCGGGTGATGCTACACTAGTAACCATTGAAATCCCCACTGTCGGTGCTCTGGGTACAACCCTGTTTCCATATGGCAGTGGCCTCAAACTTCCTCCTCTGGGGAAGGTACGAGGGGCCTTCCCCATAAACCTTGGTTGTTGTGGAAAAATGGTTTTGTTTCCACCCTTTAATTCTAAGTTCTCTTCAACATAATGAGCATGTTCCACAGCTTTTGCAACTGAGGATGGTTTCCACATATGCACCATCGCCCTAATCCTAGGGTTCAATTCATAAATGAAACAATCTTCTTGGTGCTGGTCAGTATCCATGTAGGACACATACTTGACCAATTCCATTTATCTAATCTCATATTCTTCTACCATACGATTCTGTTGTACCAAGGCATGGAAGGCTCCTACCTGTTGTTCTTCATAATATGCTTGTAGGTACTTTTTCCTAAATCTCTCCTCAAATAATTCCCAAGTAATTGTGTCTGGAGTGAGGTGTAGTTGATGCTCTAAGTTACCCCACCAATTCAGAGCACTATCTCTGAGTTGGAATATCGCTACTTTAGCTTTTGAATTGGAAGTATAATCTCTTAGTGCGGAGCACCTTCTCATTTCTTCTAACCAGGGTTCTGCACATTCACTGACAAAACCTCTAGAAAACTCCGGGAGCTTAATATTTTGGAGCTCCCTAGGAATTTCCTCTATTGGAGGTCCTCTATCAAAGTCTCTTGATCCCTTCAGATTTCCTAACCTTGATGGAGGGTGCTCTACTTCCACTTCAATTGTTTGGCACCCTCTTAAAGTCTCATTAATTGCTTCTAGGGAACGCAAGATAAGAGCCAACTTCGGTGAAGGTAATGGGTTATTTGTAGGAGGTCCTTGTAATGACTCTCCTTTACCTTTATTTCTTCGCATCCTCACCATTTTGAATTGTTCAAATATTTGTATGATACACAAGACTCATTAATCCAACTTAAGACTTGTCCGCTCTTAGCTAACTCACATACATGTGTATAACGATACTCATAAGTTTTTCTTTTACTATGCTCATAAACAAGCATTATTAATACTGAGAAGATTCCCAAGGATCTACCAAATCCTCTCATGTGTGAGTTCTACATAACTTACAAATTTTCTCTTGATACTTGCTAGGGTACTGGTGCAATGTACTTGTAAATCATGTTCTAACACAAAATTGTTTTCTTTAGTACCATAGTTATAATTTAATATTAAGCTAATTAATAACTTGGTTTCATATATTCAAATAATTAAGTTAAATACTAATGTGAATAATACCCTTTTTAGTCATATGTTCCTTCTATGGCCATTAGTTGTTCCTTCCCAACCCTTATATTATGTTTTAAAATCATTTATATCCATTTTACGAATCTTGGGATCTCAATTAAACAATTAGTCTCACCTCTGGAAGAGGCAGTCTCCTTGAAGCAATATTTCTAAGCAATTATATATACATATATATACTTGCAATAATTAGATTAAAGAAGAAAAATGTCATTGCTAAAATAAATGTGAATTCTCACGAGCTTCATACACAAAGTCTAAAATATTGTGGGATGGAAGAATGGCATTTTTGTGATATTAATAAAATGGAGAATGAAAATTAATATCATTTATATACTTGCATTAGACCAAACACATACATCTTAATTTCAAAATGTAATTAACATATAATGTTCATAACTTCTTAACTCATCGAAACTAATGGAATTGAGAGAAGCTTTTAGGTCAATATTTATGACTCAATTTCGATAGAGACTTTTTTTTGTAATATTTACATATACATATACATATACATATACATATACATATACATATACATATACATATACATATACATATACATATACATATACATATACATACATACATACATACATTACATACATACATATATATATATATATATATATATATATATATATAGATATATATATATAACACCTTCAATTTCTATAAGAGTTTCACAAAAACATAAAAATATTTATATAGATTGAGTAAAGATGTTAAAGTCATTTGAACAAAACAAAAAAACAAAAAAAAAATTATGAAAAGACTTCAAATAGGAAACCTGGCATGGGAGGAAGACAAGATTTAAAATTAAGAGATGGATTTGAAATTAATAGATGAATTACTGACAAGCTATCATCATAATGAGATAAAATCTGTTGAGGTTACTCTTGATATTTTCAGAATGCTCTAGTGTTTAGAGTGGGAGCCAAGTGGGATATTCTATCAGTCGCCAACAATAGAGTCAGGGATGAATGGATCATTCACTGGACAAGGTTCATGCCGCATGAATCCTATGGACGATATAACTGATCCAACTTTGCCCCCAAATCATTGCAAAACTGTCCTATATTGGGCCACCGCTATGCATTTTCTAGCTATATTAGCCATAATTTGTGAAGGGCTACCAGCTGATAGTGTTGTGTTGTTGTATATATTAGCATCAAGGATGGGAATTCGAGGTACTCTGTCGCTAACTACAACTTCTGGCACATACAAAGAGGCATAATATCATTATGATTGACATGTTATAGATACATCATCAAATACAAACTCCATTTCTCCAATGAGCTCACCACATGATAGCCCCACATCTCACAAGATTGATGTTCATTAGAGGGGGCACTTAATCAACAACGGTCGGGGTGGGCTATTATTGAGTTCTTGAGGAAATAGAGGTCTTAACACTATTTACCCAGGTGATATCATTCCCTTTACAAGAAAGCCTCTCTTTATTATCATTGATAGAGCCAACAATAATATTTTCAAGGTCATCAATGGTGCAGAATGAGGGGAGATAGTTGCAATATTCCTTTCCCCAATGGCACAACCTCCCTAAGTGAACACAACCACATATAGTTCTTCATATCAAAATAATGGGATTCTTTTTACATTTTTCCTTACATCTCCCTTACCATCTTTCTGCAGACTGGTTGGTCTCTTAGCAGACAATTTAGGCATGGTTGTCTATGATCAAGCAGACAAATTGCTTTCCTCTTTCTTTGTAGAATGGGAAGAGGCCCTTGCAACTTCTAACTCACTTTACGTGGTGTGGCACACCTCCTATCGGATCCTTTCTTAAAGCGCCTGATTCTCAGGTTTTTGTTTTTTTGTCAGACATGCTTTTCTATGTATTCCCCATCTTCCAAAAAGAAGGAATGTATACCAGACTGCCTAGCTCAGCTTCTAGAGGAGGTCATACTAGGTTCACCAGTTGTAGAAGCTTACATATCCCAACTTGCAAGCAACTTTAAAGTGGTAAAGCATTTTAGCTTTTCTGTAAGCATGTCCATTTTAGAAGACACTAGAGTTGAAAGCAATCAATATGTTGATTGTGCTTCCAGTGAATATAATAGTAACAAAACTTCAGATTTGAATATTAAGGAGATTGAAGAGCAAAAGTTTGCAGATGAAAATGGCCACAAGGCATACATATGAGCAGATAACAGGTGAATTTATGAATTAAAAGTGCTTGGAGTTGTATGTTAGCAGAATTCTAGGGGATGCTAGCTTATTCACAACATTGCAAGGATGGATTACAGGCATTATTGACTGGATGAATCTTGAAATACTATTAGGGTTTTATACAGCCATTTGTGACCATACATGAAACTGTCTATAGTGCAAACCTATCTTGAAAATAGTTATTATCATTTGACAACATTCGAGGCAACATGCCATATATTTACGAGTCTTCTTAGTGTCTTGTCATTTATTCTCTCTGGAAATGAAACCTTAAATGACATGGTTGGATTCATTGGTGTATCAGGACATTGAAAGTAGTTGGGTAAAGTCTAAAGTGATGATGTTAGATGCAAAGCACAATAACAATATCAAGGATTTGGGTTTGGTCCCACTTGACGACTTCATGATCACAACATTAAAATATTTCATTTTTCTGTTCTTTGTGGTCTAGCGGGATTTAAAAGAAGTCCATTTAGTGACCTTGAACATTGTTAAACTATTTCTTATTTGTTCAAAGGATTAAGTGTTTCATATAAACTAACGTTTTATCAAGTAGGGTGAAGGATGGTTACAAAAGCTCACCTTTTTTAAGCTTTGTTCGGGGGGAGATTGGAGCATTCTCCACAACTGAGTCAGCTTGAGCAATTGAGAATGTGTTATTTTGGTGCCACTAGAGCACTCACAAATAGCTCCAATTGTAGTTTACTTGATATAATGTGAAGTGGTGCATTTTTTTTTTATCTTTTGTTTTATTTCTAGAGTTTAAAAACTTAGACAGAAATGCTTTCTTAACTGAATGTGTATACTCAATTTCACAGTGCATATGTAAGCTATTGGAACAAGAGATAACCCCTCAGTCTAATGGGTTTAAATTGCCTCCAACACTGCCGCCGTAGGCTATATGTCCTTCTCCTTCTGCTACGAGTTTGGACAGTAGCAGTAGCAGCACAATGTATTTGACTAGGCCATATCAACATATTAGTTCTAGTTCTGTTGTTAAATCACCTCAAACCAATGGTTTTGAGCCACTACCGGGGAGAAAGCAGGAGTGACGATGAAGGGGATGAATATAGTAAAGACTTGGAGGATTCTCAGGAAGGGATTTTTCAACGCTCGCAAGAATACTTTGGATAACATGCAAGCGTAGATCTCCATTCTAGATACATTTTGCAAAACATTTGTGCCAATAATACGAACTCTTAAAATTCCATGAATCAGGTTGTTCAGCTACATGGTTTGAGCAGTGTGGAAAACATTTATGAAGATGTTCTTAGCAAGAGTCCAAGCTTTCAAAATGATATACTTGTGGACCAGAAAATGTCATGTAGATCAAAAAGTCCAGCAGAAGAGACAGAGGATACAAAAAATTTTAATGACTACAATGATGATTCAGTCATGTTTCAAAGCCGAAACTCAGAGCAAGAGCAACCTTTTGACTTTGAGAATAATGGTGCTATAAGGGTACTACCTAAGCCTGAATATGTTGAGGACGAAATAGAGACTAGCATGATTGATGAAGTTGGGAGTTGGGGTTTAGCACAGTCATCAGGAACTTTTAGTAGCAACGAAAGGTCAAGTGAAGATCATAGAGAAGCTATGAGAATAGTTTTGGATGGACAGTTCAGAGCTCTTGTAGCACAGCTACTAAAGGGAGCAAATGTATATGTGGGTGACAAGAATTATAATGATAGTTGGCTTGAAATAGTCACTTTATTGTCATGGCAAGCAGCGACTTTTGTAAGGCTAGACACAAGAAAAGGAGGAGGAATGGATCCTGGGGGATATGTTAAGGTCATGTGCATAGCTTTAGGGAATTGAAGTGATAACAAGATCATTAAGGGAATTGTCTGCTCAAAGAATGTAAAAAATAAGCGTATGACACAAAGGTACAAAAATCCAAGGACACTTCTCTCGGGAGTGGCACTTGAATATCAACGTGTCTCAAATCACCTGTCATATTTTGAGACTCTGATGTAGCAGGAGATGGATCATCGGAAGATGATTGTGGCAAGGATAGAAGCACATCGTCCTGATGTGTTGCTGGTAGAGAAAATTGTTTCTCATCATGCACAAGAATATCTGTTGAGCAAGGAAATATCATTGGTACTGAATGTGAAGAAAAAGCTTCTAGAGCATATAGCTCAGTGTACTGGTGCATAAATTGTTCCTTCTCTTGACAACCTCACTGCACCAAGGGTGGGCATTGTGAGCTCAGTCATGTAAACAGGTTTCTAGAGGAGCATGGGTGTGCTGGTTAATCAAGGAAGAAGCAAGCAAAAACCTTGATGTTCTTCAAGGGGTGTCCAAGGCATTTGGGATGCACGGTTTTCAACATTTCAGGGCTACATTATGTCATTGCGGGGATAGTTTGTGAAGCTTCTTGAACAAACAACATAACAAAATACCAGAGTACTAGTGGAGCTTAATGTAAGGAAATAAGGATGACATTGGTTCTGTAAGGTAATTATGACCTGAGTTTAGGAAGGCATGTTTCCCCTTGTGAGCCAGTGCACCTGTGTAAACAGACTTGTTATTGTGGTTGGGGAAAGGTGCAGGTCCTAAGCACTTGGCAAAATAAATACCCCCTACTCACAACTTCTTAGATGATGGAAAGCCATTATTAGGCCTCAGATTTTGAAACCGGCTCTGATACCATGTGTGAGGATCCCTCCTAGGGCCCTCTAACCAAAAACTAAATTTTTCTAATTTTAAACACAATAATAAGGGAAATAATTTGTTTATATCTAAACATTTATTTGATGACAATATACCATTAAAATTTATTTACCACAAATTAAATAAGTAAGAATTTCATTGCAACCATTTACATAAGTAATCAATAAGTGGAAGAATACTTGTTCCAATATCTTAGTTGAGATGCTCCTGAGCTCCTGACTCTGTTGGGATGCTCCTCTTGACTACCCGACTGGATTTTCCCCCCATCCACAGGTTCCCTAGCCCTTGGAGCCCAAGTCCAACTAGATGTAGTGTGTCCAAGTTAAAAAAACACTCTCCTTCTCTCCCTTCTCTTTTTCTCCACATTCCTCCCAAAACAAAATCCTTCAAAACCACAACCGAAACCAAAACCAAAACCAAGACCAAGGATCCCTCCCTCTCCTCTCATCATCCTTCCCCTTCAACCACCTATCATTAATGTCATGACTACCCCCTCATCCTTTCATTTATTAACATTGACTTTTCTTACCATATCTTCTCCCAAGTAGATTTGAGAAGACATTTTGGGGATAAGATATGGATATTTAATTTGGAAATTAATTGGAGAAGACCATATATTCTCCCGAGAAGATTTTTAGAAGACACCTTGGGATATGGATATTTAATTTGGAATAAATGGAAGGAGACATATCCTATCCAAAATTAAATTTGAGAAGGGAAGTTGGGAATTGAATAATAACAATAGTAAAATTTATATCAGTAAATAAAATTACAGTTTCACAAATATAGGTATATACCAATATTTCTTGATAATTATAAGTCAATATTTTCAGGTAATTTAAACAATAATAAAATTGTCATGATAAGATTAAGTAGGGTATTACACAAGACATTCGTAAATATGTTCAAATTGATCTCTCTCTGTTATATTCTAATCAAAAATATCTTGTCGTAAACCGTCCATCTGGTCATATTGTTAATCGTCATTCGTTTGATCCTTTTCCCACTAGTATATTTGATGATAGTTGCTTCACATCAATTAATATTTATGGTTTATCTCACCATTCAAATACTTGTCAAGCAGCTGAGGCACTTCATCCTTTGCTGATGGTTATGTCAGACCCTTACTATCTTGACAAGCCTTCTGAAAATTATCAGATTCATTTTCCCTTACAATATTCCCATCTTGATCCCACGCTTTTATTTGCAAATTCATCTTTTCAAAGATTTCAGGATTCTCAAGAGGACTATTTCAAGTTTCATGATCCAATTGTTGAATGGTTGGAGCAATCTTACCTAGCAAGATTCATCATAAATAAAAGGTTTCATCCTTTTCTCATGCTTGTTAAGGAATATAGTGCAGATGAAGACAGATTTGCAAGAAGCCCCTGAGTTTTGTCTTCTTAAGGTTTTTAGAAAAAGGGTAAGAGTGTAAAACGGTTAGAATTAGTGGTTATGACATATATTTCTGTTGATGGGAAAAACGTCCAATCTGTTGTGCATAATATTCAAGCTCTTGTCTTTTATGTTGCACATTTCTTTATCTCATTTCTAATCGATCATATATTTGTGATTACAAGTGAGGAATAACTACGGTGGCTACATTGGAAATTTCATTATGTGACCCCGACCTTCTAGCTGGTTAAGATAGGAGTAGGTATATTTTCATTTTAGTTGGCCTACACATTCATTCGACATTCATTTTCTGTAGTTTGTCTTGTATTTTCTCATTTTGGTTTCACGTCATCCTTTCAATTAGCCTCCTTTTGTTTTGACCTCCTAGTTTTGTTTCCTTCTTGTGTTTTGTCTTTTTTGTTTTCTGTTATGAGACTTTAAATGAATTTTTTCCTATTTGGGCTCGAAAGACAGTGTGGAAAAATAGAAAAGGACTTTGCGATATTGCAACATTTTCCTAACTCTCTGTCCTCCTTCCTTGTCTTGGTTACACCTTTTGGTCAATGATGTTGCGACGGAAAATATGATCCTTGCGTAAGGAGAGCCTTGTTTCAAACCATCATCTCCATGTCTATTCCAGAAACCTCACACTTACACTCGGGTCTTTATGTTTCGGTGTTTTTAGGTTGATCCAATCAAGTAGAAAAGGACAAGGGGAAAATCTAAACAAGAAAACCAATATCAGAGGTCTTATACATGCTTCTATGAAGGGACAACCTTTTCTGCTCTCAATAAGTTGACATTACGGGAATTTTGAGGTCTAAAATGGGCCTCCTAAGGAAATTATAAAATAGTAGTGGAAACAATAAAACAAGATTAGATTACATCATTAAATTTTAAAGGGAAAAAAGGAAAAAACTATTTTTTCAACTCGTATTTTCAACCTACCTCCCTATGGGTTTACTCAAATTTCAAGCAAAAACACTCATTGGATGCAGAATTTGGTTCCTCATCCACGGATTACCTATGTTTCATACTTTCAATAGACCCTACTACACAAAAGATGAGAAATACATGAAAAATGTGATTACGATCACGTTTTTTAATGTATTTCTCATTTTTCGTGTAGCAGAGTCCATCAAATGTATGCAACATGGGTAATCCTTGGATGAGGAATTAATTTTACATCCAACAAGTACTCCCGATCAAAATTTGAGTAAAACCTGAGGGATATAAGTTGAAAATACGAGTTGAAAAAATATTTTATTATTTTTTAATCTTTTTACTTTTTTACTCCAAAAATAGTGAATCATATCCCATGGTTGACATCATCATCTTGAATCCTATTGGTTCTTATAAAGTTTATTTTGGTTGTACATTTTTCTTAGGAGGCCCATTTTAGACCTCAAAATTCCCCTAATGGATCCCTCTTCCTCCTATGAAATAAATAAGTTTGATGCATAGTCCTATATAAAATAAATAAATAAAGGTGAAAGAAGAGAAAGGCTTCCTACGCAGAGAGGTGAAGAAAGAAACTCTATCGAGGTATTATCTAGGCCTGCTAGAAGTGTAGCAATGTTTGTGTCCTTGAAGTGACTCTGATGGGGTATTAGCCAGGCCTGCTGGTAGTAGAGCAACACCAAAGATGAAAAACTATACTCTGAAAATCTAAAGCTCGCGAAATTAATTACCCTTTCCTGATTCAAAACATTGTGTGATCGTTTATCTTGTGTGTGTGCTTAACCGAGTAAAGAAAGTAAGGGGACTATGTTTATGCATGGGGTAAGTAGGGAACCTATGGTAATATGAACGATGAATCAATACTCCCTGAAGAACTAGACCCTACAAAAAATAATTCACCAAGGTAGAGAAGTTGGAGTTCTACCAGTGTGTCACCAAGTGTTGTCGCTACAACAAACAGCCTCCAAAATTTTACCTACACTTGAAGTTTGAAGCCTACTATGGATCTTGTGATTGGTCGTTCTATGGTCACTTCTTGAATGATCAAAGTCACTTGCTCACACATGCTCAGTTCGCAACAAGTTCATGAGTGCAATCCTTTAGACAACCTTGAAAATGCATAGCATATTCCATCAAGATAGTGCATGTGCAATATTCAACCCATGTCGACAGTGAGGGCACATTGTCATTAACAATCCCTAACTTTTGGCTGCATTGGTACTTCTATTTTGGTGAGTTTTCAAACTATCGCTTTTTTGCACCTTCTTTTTTTGTGAGTGTCATTTTCATACTTTTGATTGTAGATTTCACTTTCTTTTAATTTAATTAGTTTCATTTTCATGATATCTTCGCTGTAGCATGTGTCAGTTTCACTTTCGTTCATGCATCACAAGTATCATTCACACTTTTCTCTTCATATAGTAAATGTTATCTTTTAGCATGTGGAGTGTCGCATAATGCAAGGAAGCTAGTTTTGGTGTTTTTAAGGGGTAACCTTTGCATAAATAAGTTTGTCTTACCATGTAAACATGTATCACAATCATTTCCAAAGTTGCAAGCATTGCCGAACAAGTGTCGTCATGGTCATTGCAAAGTGTATCTTTGGTGTCGCACTTGGTGTAGGTCGTCGGAAATTTGTTGCATTAAGGAAAGGATGTTGTTATTTTGTTCTAAGTGTTCCATTTTGTGTCATCAAGTGATATAAGTATGTGGTCATGTTCAGATTCATTCTTTTGCCTATTTTCCTCTCACTGATCTGACACTTAGTCAAATTGGAAAAAACCTTCGACCATACCACTCAACCTCCTTTAGATAGCCTAAACTGTGCATTGTGTAGTCTCAGCCCTCAAGCAGTAGCCTTCTCTCTTAGCATTGCACAATGTGCATTTTCTACCTCCCAGAACTGTGCACTGTGCAATATTAGTTCTCAAGCCTAGCCCTTAAGCTCTAGAACTATGCAATACTTCCATCCATCCAAGTTTGAAATACACATTGCATAGTCTCAGTCCTCAAGCCCGCCCTTGAGCTCCTAAACTGCACAATTGTGCAATCACTTAGCCTTTGTATTCTTCCAATAATGCACAATGAAAAACTTCAGTCATCAAGCCCTTATGTTGGCTCCTTGAGCTCCCAAACTATGAAATCTTCAAGCCAAGTCTAGCCTAAAATGCCAAATGCATAGTCTCAAAGATCAAACCTGACCGTTGGCTACCTCAGATGTGCAATTGTGCAATCATTGAGCCTCTCCCTCAACTTGCCACCTAGTTCTGTCTTAGTCAGTGGATCATCATACAACATCTTAGATTAGGTTTTTATCATACTGATGTCATCTTATCATGAGTGGATTGTAGTCACATGTATTCTTTCATGCTATGATAGGATGATTATGAAGGAGATGGAGAAGGAGACCATGCTAAGAGACACCTACGGAGATAAAGAAATCAGATGATCATCAGGTGAGAAGAAGAAGGAACACAAGATTACAACAAAAGGTAGAAGATCAAGACCACATTCAATACTCCTTATCTTCAATTTATGAGGAGGATAAAGGAAACACCATGTTCTATCTGTCAAGAATACACAAAGAAACTAGTAGCAAAGACTGACTTGACACTGCCATGTAATCATATAGTCCATGTCATCAGTGTCATGTCATTTTATGTCATTAGTCATCATGTGCCACATCATTTTGTGGATTATGTAAATTCTATAATGGAGAAATATAATGTAAAGTGGAATTCCAAGAATCATTCATGTAATGTGAAAATTCATGTAGGAAGTCAAAAGGTCATAAAGAAGTCAAACAATCATGAGGGTAGTCCAAGAGTCACAAGAGAGGTGAAATATCACTCCACTTGTTATGTATACACTCTCATTGTACAAGAAAAGTAATTTTCACCTTGGCTTCTCCCATAAGTCATCAGAGAGATGGAGGCAGTGCTTTTGGGGAGCAAGTCATGGCTCTTATGCTCTGATGTTGGAGCTAGAGATGTTTGTTGTATTCATGTATCTCGATCCTTTTATTTAATACTTCAAGCCTGATGGCCAACAAATTTTCAAGCATGGATTACGAATATTTGTAAGACTGTTATGTTAATGTTTATGATTCATGCTTTCTTTCACCTACACTAAAGTAGTTGAACTATTTCAGTTATTTTAGTGCTTATCATATTGAAAATATGTTGTAATGGTTGTAACAATCGTCGCATCTATGTGGACTATTATGCTTGATGTTAGGTGATTCTCTTTTCACTTGTGTACACCTCTACTAGGGTGGTACTATATCTCTCTCTTAGAGGCTCAAATTTCCTCCCTCTGCAGTAGAAGAACCTTGATACACCTGCAACCGAACATTCACCAGGCACACTTACTTTCCTTTCACAAAGGCACATACATGCTTCTCTCTTGCTGACAACTAAAGCCAAGGAAAATCTATAAGAATATATGGCAACCAGATAAATACTCTGGATGGGGCTCTTATTCCAAATAGTGTGAGGTCTAATTGGGACTTCATATCAAGGAGACCCCTTGGTTGATAGATTTCCAGCACCGTTCAATACCCTGACAATGGATGGAGTGTCCACTCGAATTTTAGGATAAACTAAATTTGAAAACAAAACTTTCTTTTCCAAAATTCATCTTACAATATGAATAACTATGAAAATATACATAAGATTATTATATTTATTTATAATTATTTAAAATATAATTTGATATTTTAATTTTAGTTTACATGAAAGATAATAATAAAATCCTTTTCTCTAAATAATGGAATATATTAATATTGTTAATCATGTATTCATTTTTTATAATAGAAAAGTAATCATATTCAATATTTGTAGAAAAATTTAAAATATATATTGATTAGTCAAAATAATTTAAAACTAGCAATCGCACCACATTTTGCAAAGGAAACACCATAAGGCAATAGTATAGGAAAAATTAGCGTAGAAGAAAGAATATTTCGCATAGAAGGATCCATTGTGGAGGAATGAGAGGAAAAATTTTCTTCCATGGAACCAGATCGTGGAGGTTTCAAAGATGTTAATGATAAGAGTGATTAGCATGTAGACATTCCATAAATGCTAGGAAAATGCATGGAAGAGGCAGTTCCAAGGGATGAACCCTCTTGTATCACCAAACTATCATCAATACACATATATATGTAGCCCAACATAATCTGTTCACATATATAAAAAAATGTTACAGATATTGAATTAATAAATTAGGGTGAAAATCCTTTGGTGATTGGTATCAGATGGAAAATCCTGGTGAAAATTGATTGTTCACAAAAAATACGTCCATTCAACTTGGCTGCACAGTGTAGACAAGTAGCATCAAGATATAAAAGCATAAAAAATATGGAAACACTACACTAATCTCTTCAGTGACACAACTTAAAATGGTCAAACATATTTATTTTGCTAACTAATCATCTTCATATTCAGACTCAGTACTTCTAAGTCACTCAACAAATGGCTTAAAATTTTTCCACATTGAAGACTTATTTCCTTGAGAACCCAAAGTATGATTATCATACCACTAGAAAATAACATCTTATTCTAATATATCATCATCATATAAAACTTTCAGAACCAAATCAACCTCCTTGACTGCATCTGCATTGGCATGCTTACAAATAACATTCATTGCATTTAGTAGTATGAATTGGGAACCTTCATTTTGAAGAGCTTTGGACAAGTAAATCATTCTCTTTGCAACCTCCTTGGAAAATCACTTGTCAATTCCCTTAAAAATGGTCTCAAACGATACACTCAACACTTCTCGAGGAGAACCACTAAGAGATTGTATGTACTCTTCCAACCGATTATGAGACTTTTCCCTTTGAAGAAAATCATTAAAAGCAGTAAGAAGCTTAGCCTGAATGCTTAGCCATTTAACTCTCTTCAAATTTTTCTCATCAACATCGCTCTCTTCCTCATCATCACTCTCTGGCATAATTTCTATGGATTTCTAACCATTCTCGGTAGCATGCTTACTCTCAGGATCAACCATTGTGTTCTTTGAAACGGTCTCCCCTATAGCCTTTTATCAATGCGTTGCTTTGTACCTTCTTGATCCAGGTGGATATTAGTGGCCACCCTCCTATTCCACTTGCACCCCCAACAATATCTCTTTCAGTTTTTCAGTTTCCTTAATTGTAGCATAGTTTACTATTTTTGGCATTTTTCAGGTCCTGAACTTCTGGAGTCATTATGAGGCCCTAAATGACGTTTTTAGGAAAAATAGAGATCCTAAAAGAGTCACAAATAGATAAGCCTATTTGTATTCAGCCTATTCTTCTAGATCTTCGAAACAAGGGATTATGATAGCCAAACAAAGATCGTATGCCAAAGTTCTGACCCAGGGAAATTGATGTACCAAATTACCCAAGCAGGGCCCACAGTTTTGCCGCTTCAACTCCAGGGTTATGTTTTTAGATGTTTAGGGTTTTCCATTATTTCTCAATAATAAATAGGATTTGGAGCCTCATTGTAACACAATTAAGAGGCATGTAGCTGCAACATCTCTTCTCAGATATAAGCTACCATCACCCGAGCTAGTCTTATTTACATTCTATTTGTAAGCATATTTCAATATTTGATATTAATTAATTAGTTAATTTGTTAGATTAAATTATTTTTATTTAAATCTAAATGTAACTAAATATATCCGTTAAAAATTAAAAAATTTAATCAACAATATGTAAAAACTTATAGTATTATGGGATAAATCAAAGTTTATTAATTGTATAATTAATTAGTTAAATTAAATTAGTTCACTTGTTTACCATGTATATTTATTTAAATCACTATGCATTATCTTCTTTTAATTGATATCACTGATCATATATGAAGGATTATGGGATAGGTTAGGATAGAACTAAATTAATTAAATAGATAATATGTTTGTTAAGAAAATTTGTTTTTATTTAAATGCATACATCACTAAATCTATTATGTGATAAATATGTTAATTAGTTAATATGTTTATTAAGTTTATAAAGTTTAAATGTATATGTTTGTAATTCCTTATGTTTATAAATAAATTTATTAATTTATACATCAAGTTAAAAAAATAATCATAATAATAATAATTAAAAGAAGCATTATTAAGAACCTAACCTTCTAATTATTAAGGGAAGTTTTGTATCTTATTAATTTCAATTTTATATGAATGAAAATATATGAATAAGAAAAGGAATGAGTACCAAGCAAAAAGCAAAAATAACAAATCAAAAGAGAGAGGAACATAGGGGAATTCAAACAATCTAGAAGCTGAGGGAATAAAGCAAGAAAAGAAAACAATCAGAACAAAGAAGGGTAAAAAATGGGGCGAGGGGGACGGGTGCTATGAGGAGAGGGCAGGGATCCAACAACTACTAATCTTCTAGCCATCATCCCTATTGAGATTGATCATCTTTCTTTCAATTTCTATAGCCTCCCTAAATCTACGGTGATGAAAAGGAGCAATCCTAGCAATAACTTGCTCTCCTCAATACATATATGATGCTTAGTCTTATCTGCATGCTCTGCCAAGGCTGAAGACCGTGTACTCCCATGCTTAATGTTAGATGTGTGTTCATGAATCCTTTGATTAATAGAGTGCTCAATTTCACCAATATAGGGGGTCCCACAGAAACAAGGAATAACATATACTCCTTTCATGCCCTTGGGGTCAACAGGGTCTTTTACATATCTAAGAGAGCTACGAATGGTGTTAAGGGGTCTAAAGGTTGACAGAACATTATGCTTCCTAAGGATTGTAGCAATCTTGTTAGTGGCCCCTTGAATGAAAGGGAGATGCACCCCTGAGATTCGATCTTTATGGTCTTTCTTAACCTTGGGACTCTACTAGCTATAAGGAAGACTTTTCGACCTTGGTGCCTACTATATCCATTATTAACAAAAACATTAAGGAGATGGGATTTCTCTTTATTGAGGTTCATTTAATCAGATATTCTTAGTGAACGAGTGGCTAGTGTGTTGAGAACACCCAACTTTTGAGCAAGGAAATGATGGGTGTTCTCAACAAACTAGCCACTTATGCACTGAGAATATCTGCTGAAATGGACCTTGATAAAAAGAAAGCCCATATCTTTAATGTTTTTGTTAATAATGGATATAGTAGGCACCAAGGTCAGAAAGCCTTCCTTATATCTAGCAAAGATCCCAAGGTTAAGAAAGACCCTAAAGATCGAATCTCAGGGGTGCATCTCCCTTTCATTCAAGTCACCACTGACAAGATTGCTAGAATCCTTAGGAAGCATAATGTTCCCTCAAACTTTAGACCCCTTAACACCATTCATAGCTCACTTAGATTTGTAAAAGACCCTATTGACCCCAAGGACATGAAAGGAGTATATGTTATTCCTTGTTCCTATGGGACCCCATATATTGGTGAAACTGGGCGCTCTATTAATAAGAGGATTCATGAACACGCAACTGGCATTAAGCATGGGAGGACAAGGTCTTCACTCTTGACAGAGCATGCGAAGAAGAATAAGCATCATATATGTATTGAGGAGACCAAGGTTATTGCTAAGATTTCTCCTTTTCATCACCGTAAATTTAGGGAGGCCATAGAAATTGAAATAAGGCTGATCAATCTCAACAAGGATGATTGCTAGAAGATTAGGAGTTGTTGGATCACCGCCCTCGCCTCAAAGTCCCCGTCCCCCCACCCCCTTTTTTACCCTTCTTCGTTATGATTGTTTTCTTTTCTTGCTTTATTCCCTCGACTTCTGGATTGTTTGAATTCCCCTATGTTCCTTTCTCTTTTGATTTGTTATTTTTCCTTTTTACTTGGTACTCATTCCTTTTCTTATTCATATATTTTCATTCATATAAAATTGAAGTTAATAATATACAAAACTTCCCTTAATAATTAGAAGGTTAGGTTCTTAATCATATTCTTTTCAATTAAATTATTATTATTATTAACTTGATATATCAATTAATAAATTTATTTATAAACATAAGGAATTATAAGCATTAAACATATTAATTAATTAACATATTTATCACATAATAGATTTAGTGAAGTATGCATTTAAATAAAAACAAATTTGCTTAATAAACATATTATCTGTTTAATTAATGATCCAAAATGGATTTTGTATAGACTCCTAAGTCTAAGTGTTCCTCACAGAGGAAAATTAAAGTCCAAGGAAGTTCCTAGAAATAGCCCCATGGCATAGATCTTTTCATTCTGAATCTACTGTAACTTGAATGGGAAAAAATGGACTTAGGATGCAGAAGTTATTGCAGAAAGAAGATGCCCTTTTTTCTTTGGAAAAAGAGGCAAAATCCCCTAAAAATGGCAAAAACCCCTTATAAAGGGAAATCGCATCGGAGAGGGTCCAAGAGGCGGACTTAAGCGGAAAAGGAGGAGACCCCCGATCTCCGACCTTCGATATATCGAGTCGGAGATAGGCCTGTGCTCGATGGTAGGACCCCAGGCAATGTGATTGCGATCGTTGATATCGGTGGATTGGCGTCGGCGATGCCACGAGGCAAAGGACGGACCCCTGAGCCAACGCGGCTTGTGATTGCGATATATCACATCACAACGGGTCACCTTGCAGTGATGTAAAAGGGGTGATAACGTCGGACCCAATTGGTTTTATAAACCCGGACTGATAAAATTTGAGTTCTGGCAAAAGGGATTTTCAGTGTATTAACGCTTTTCAATGTAAAAACCAAAATACAGAGGAAAGATGCCCGAAGCGATAAAGCCAGACTCGAAGGGGAATTATAGGCGTGATTTATAAAATTTGAGTTCCGTAAGCGGATTTCAGGCGGGCCTCAAGCGATAAGCGATATTGGCCTGACTCTGTCCGATCCCATACAATGAACGACGCGTGACTTTGTAAGGGAGCAGAGAAGCTGCCATTTCAGGCGGGTAACCTCCATATTCCTAAGCCACCCAAAGTCGCATATTGATCGTTGGATTGGAGATCACCTAGATCGATGGTGGGGCTTCTGAAAGTGACCCAAGGCGGACCTGATATGTTTATAGGGTGGATGTGATAAATTTTCAAGTCCGATAGAAAGAGTTCTGTCAGGTTTTTCACGTATTTACCGTGTATTTGGGATTTTACCCAAAACCCTTATGTGATGCGATATGCTGCCTAATGGCAGACCCGATAGGGATTTTAGGGGCGATTGAATGGAATTTCACGTACGGATTTTACGTCGAATAGTGTATTTTCCAAAAATCTCTGTGTAATGAAATTTTCTCCGTTTTCGGGTTTTTGCTTAAGAGAAGGCCCCGAAACCTCTGTAACCACTCCTGATCATCATGCCACGCTACAAGCAATCGTTTTTATAGACAATGATGCATTTTGAAGCCACAGAGTTGCAGACCCAAATGGTCAGTCGAATTGTCAAGGAGCAGGGAAGCTGCAGAGGCACATATAGATGATGATATGCAGAGAAACGACTAGGGTAGCCGAAAGGCCGGAAAAGTACCTCAAAGGATGCAAAGAGCTCAATTGAGAGTAGGTAGAAGTGAGCGAGAAAAATTTGAATGCGTAAGGCAGCTCAGGGAGCCTTGGAGTCACTTGGAGGTCAAGTGGAAAACCAGAGAGCAAAAAGTTGTTGAGACAGTTGCTTGGAGGTCAAGTGGACTGCTAAGAGCTCAAAGAAGCTAGAGCCGAAGAGCTAGAGCTAGAGCCGGAGCCAAAGAGCTAGAGCCAAAAGCCAAAGCCAAAGCCAAAGCCAAAGCCAGAGCCGAGAGCCAGAGCTAGAGCAGAGGGCCAGAGAGCCGAGAGCTTCAGAGCCAGGGATAAGATGGTGTCTAAACCCATTGTGTTCTGTGTAAACCAAGGGAGTTGAGCCACAGAGCTTGTAAAAGGACTTTGCCATAATCCCAGAAAGCCTAGTCGAGTTGACTAGAGCCCATGGAGACGTAGCCCAAGAGTTTTGGGTGAACTCCTAATTAAATTGTTGTCTTAGGTGTTTGTTTTATGGCTGCATTGTTTATTATATGTATGCTATATGAGCATAAACAACAGAATTTAAAAGCACATAAACTGTCAAAAATAAACACAAACATACACCTATTTTCAAGCATTATTAATTCCAAATTTGGTTAATCATAAAGACTTGGGAATAATTTAAGCTTTGAAAGTGGGAGAGGTTCTTGTAAGTTCACAAGAAGCCTTTAGAGACCCATTTCCAGATCAATTAATTTAGTTCTATCCTAACCTATCCCATAATCCTTCATTTATGATGAGTTATATAAATTAAAAGAAGATAATGCATAGTCATTTAAATAAATATACATGGTAAACAAGTGAACTAATTTAATTTAACTAATTAATTATACAATTAATAAACTTTGATTTATCCCATAATAATATAAGTTTTTACATATTGTTCATTAAAAATTTTAATTATTAATGGATATATTTAGTTACATTTAGATTTAAATAAAAATAATTTAATCTAACAAATTAACTAGTTGATTAATTAACTAACCAATTAAAAAACTTTCCCTTCCAATCTAATTTTGTTTTAGTCCAATCAATTCTAGCAATTCCTTTTGGTCAAAATTAATTATTTCTTTCTAGTCGTTGGGATGATGGGTCTCTCTATTTAATTTGTTGCCGGGATTTGGTTCTTCATCTTGTCCTGACGATGAACCACACTTGCTAGTTCGAAACATGTTGACAAATGAATTTTGATGTGATTATTGTCGAAAACATATCTCATAAATGTGTTATCGATCACAGAAGCCTCAATTCAATAATTATATTTCATTATTCTTTTCTTCTCTTAAATAAAATAAAATAATCCTAACGGCTAGATCTTGATTTGGCCTAATAGTATTTTATTATTTGCCTAGATCTAGATTCATCCTAGTATTCTTTTATAAATAGAGAAGCTTTTCCCTCACTCTTTACACATGATCATTATCATCGCCATCACTCTATTATAATTCCTCGCAATCTCTACACATTCAGTTTAACTAATCTTCTTCTTTGCCCATTTGCAATCAAGAAGAGAGGAAAAATAACTACCTAAAGTGTAGGGACACAAAAGGACCCTCCCATGAAGGAGGATATTAAAGACCCGAGTCTTTATTCTACTCCATAGGTGACATCATTAATAAAATTCAAGTTTTTTACATTGGGTTCTTTCTTATGATTTTTAACATGTATTTTTAGAATTTGTGAGTTCTTTTTGCAGGTTTTCTCTGAAATATTTTTGCAAATCTGAAAGTCTTGCTGAAGATTATAGAGTTTCCTAGCATATTTCTTCTTTTCTCTTTTCGTTGTTAGGAGGATTTGTCAGCAGCCATAAAAAGTATATTTTTGGCATATCTTCTCATAAATTTACACCTAACAAGAATTGAGTTGTGCTATTAGAACAATTGAAACGAAGGAAGGAATAATAACGAGCAGTGAAGAGGTGGTCATCGTGGATCAACCAAAGAGGGCGATGGAAGATGATTTGCTTGAGACAACCATAATGCTTGCAAAAACCATGAAGGATGATGACACTATGAAGGATGGATTGGGTCTTCAGTTTGTTCAAGCAACAATGAAGGGAAGAAAGCTAGTAGCTCTTGTGGATGTAGGAGCAACTCGAAGCCTCCTAAGTGAGAAGACAACCAAGTTATGAAACACTCTCAAAGTCATTAACAAAGTATGTTCAAGGTAGTTAATTTAGTAGAAAGAGGAATGAAAGAAAAAAAATGTTTCGTTTATTCTACACATTAATACTAGAATAAAGATCAACAATATTTTTGCTTTTTATTATAGCCAATATTATTTTATTTATTTAAAAAAATAATTTATTTTTATTTCAAAAAAACATTTATCAATTCACTAAATAAAAATTACACATTTCTCTCGCACCAAACTATAAAATATATCTTAACACAATTACAAAATTTAAAATATAAATAATTTCATTTAATACCATATAACATAGCAAATTAATTTAATTCGCATCAGTATAAAATCATTAACATGTTCTGAAATGGCCATTGAGACCTATAAGTTGATTACGGTCAAAGATCCTCATCTTTAATTTAATTAAAGAACCAAATAAGCATGTTTCATTTTTATATATTTAGATGTTATTACGTTTACATTAAAA
>APFE031244281.1:41192-61712 GCA_000404065.3 Pinus taeda | reverse complement strand
TTAGGGTGTGTTGGATCTTATGGGTACATTCTGGTCTATTGTCTAATATATAGATTTCAAGACAATTTTATGCCATTCTCCACATGCACACAACACTTGGCGAGGTGGAAGTGCACATCTGAGGGTTTAATGTCGAGCCGGAAGGTGGCATAAGCATTAACAAAGTGGTGAAGGTAAGTTTGCTCTCCTCAAGTTTAGTAAGTTGGTATGTGTGCTCCGTTCGTTGTGGATCTAGTCCAAGTTGCTCATTGTCTTGGGGAAGGCGATGACTCCATCTCCTCCTGTTCAAGGTCTCTGTCACAGGTATGTCTCCACTCTTAATTCTATTATCCTTGCATTTATGGATCACCGTCTTTGTTTGTGGGTATTTGGGGTGACTAGAAATGTGTTAGTCGGGTGGGAATGGAAAGGGATTTCTCTGGAATGCAGCATGGTTGGGTCAATTTTGTATGTTGAGTCTCTAGTCTATTGTGTCCCGATGTCAACGGTTTATGGAATTTGGCTATCGCACATGGGTTTATGTGGGGTCTGGCCTATGGGCCGCTCAGGGTTTTTTTGTAATCCCTACCTCTGATATGTTGGATTTGTTCAGGTTTTGGTTTATGGACAACCCTGATTGGTTTATACGGGCCCTGATTATTTAAGGTTTTGGTCTATGGACATCTCTGTTTGCAATTATTGGCCCGATCTTAGTGGGAATAATGTCATGGTCCAGTCTGAAATGTGTGTCGTGTTTCGTGTCAATCATGTTCTTGTGATAATGGTGTTTGGAATTTGGTTACAACACATGGTCTTGTGTGGGAGCTAGCCTATGGGTAGCTCAAGGTTTTACTGTTCTTTCTATCTTTGACGCACAAGTTTCTTGCTTGAATTGACTATAAATGGGCTTGACCTGGATCCTTCTAGGCTTTTTCCAGTGGAAAATTCAGTTTGTAATTTAGGCCTGACCCTTGTGGGAATAGGTGGATCAATGAAAGGCTCAGGATCATAAATCTATGTTGGTCGCCTGTCGACATCAAGCTCTCAATTTGGATCCTTATTTTCTTTACCTCTTATGCAATTTCATTGGCAGATGTCCAAGGTTGGAGCGACCCCCGACAGTCTCTTGCTCTTGAATCTAGATTCTATGAGGGTCGGCTTCCATATATAAAGATAGTCAATTATTCGACTCGTGGGTGCATCAAAATGGTTCAGGCCACCTCTGTTAAAAGGAGGAACGCTCGAGCGTCCCCTTCCCAGGCCAATCAGCCCAGCTCATCCCAGGGGTACAATACGTGGGCGTAAATCAACATCTAGGACTATTCAGGAAGCAACTAAGGCTTACCATTCATGCAGTTCGACCCCAGTTAGATAGCTCATCACTCAGTGGGAAGAGGAGATTAAACAGAAAGAGGAAAGTCTGGAAATTGATCTAGACGAGTGGCAAACACTGGTTCCTGACCCTAGACATACTTGAGGAAGATCCACCCAATACAAGAAAACGATCCACTTATACTGGATGATGAAGATCCTTCTAGCTAAAGCCCTAGAGCAATTCCCAACAGGCACACATATGTCATCCCATGGGCACCCGGATTATAACAAAGAGTTTCAATAGATCCAATTTCAATTGCAACAACAAAATGGACACCTCAGCTACATCGAGCATCGCATCCCATGTATCCCTCACAGGAAGCTTCCACACTCTACTATGAAGGACCCTGCTCCTATTGATTCAGTTGATGATGAGTAGAGTGACAAAGCACCCCTGATTGTAGTTTTTGTATGCAACAGTTTTAATTTTTTAGGAATGTTGTCAGTTATGTTTATAGTTATCTAGATAGTAGGAAGAACAAAGATAATTGAACATATAAATCGTGGCTAGCAAGACTTATTACTTTTTGTTTCTGGATGGCTTATCATGTTGTTAGGTGGTCAATAGAACCAGTTTCCCATTGATCAGGTGCTCAAAATTATGCTCAAAAATTAAAGTTGCCAGAATGGTGCGGAACCTGAGCAATCGCGTAGTGCTCGTCATCTTGAATCTGGCGCAACTCGTTTCATGTGTAACAGACATCGTATGGCTTCAGAAACGTGTTTTTTTCACTTTGGCAAATAGGGATTTTTTGTGAAAAAAGGGCACAACCCAGTTAGCAGTTCGTACTGCTAAATAGGCTGCCTAGTTGGCATTGACTGTGCAGCTGAGGTGGCACCATAATCTCATCAGTGAATGGCTGAGTGCCATGGGGCACATTCGTACAAGCATGAGTTGGCAAGATGCTATTGGTTGAAGGCTATACAAGTGGACCAATGAGAGGGTGACACATGGCAAGCCCAGAGGCCGCCACGTGCCCTCTAAAAGGCTGAATAAAGTTTTATGTGGGGAGGTCAGGGTCAAACCCGTGCACTCACCCACAGCAACACCAAACTTTACCACCACGCCCGCAGGTTGATCCTTAACTCACATATCGCAGGAGGGTTGACGTTAAATAATCGGCCCCAGAACAAGTCAGGGTTGCGATGCGATATCACAATCACACATCGCAGAAGGGAGGTTTTACAGAATTGGCCCCAACAGGATTAGGTTGTGATTGCAATATCACAATCGCATATCACATAATTGAAAGTTATGTTATATGTTTTACCCTAGCTCTGCCGATTGTGATATATTCCGGATGCGATACAAGTTATACTGCAGTTGATAGTCCATCAGGTCTGTTACTTATTGCAATCGCACATTGCCACGCTATGTTCACAAACCATCATAATCGTTGGTTCCCACCGATTGCGATTTGCGATGGGGTTGTCAGTGCCGATAGTTTATGACCAGAACCTTCGCCTTAATCATTGAACCTAACCACCTTGCATATGACCACTACACCTTAACCGTGAGATAGATGGGTTTGTTGGCGCAAAAGTTGGCGGGACCACCAATTTCAATGAAACTGCCAGAATTAACTCCAGATAATGAATTTAATTGGAGCTAAATTTGGAGGAGGAAATTGTGGAAAGACTGGCAGAAGTCATAACTAAGGAATTTTTCGACTAAAAGAGGAGGAAAAAGAGGTTAGGGTACCATTTTTTAGTATTTTGGACTCATTGGAGCATGTTGCAAAAGCATTTGAGCATTGTAGACACATATTTTTTACACTTTTGAGCATAATAGAGAGGCCCAAGCCATTGGAAGCTAGACCAAGGAGACTTAGCCCAGGAGGGTGGAACTCCTTTATCATGTTGTTGTCATAATGTGTTTGTGATGATTTTCTGTACATGTTTTTGTTTCTACAGTCTCTTATTTATGTTAATTTCTCATAAAATTAGCATAAAAACTCAACATTTCACTTGCAAAAAAAAATAAAAATCATGAATCCTTAAGCACAATGAAAGCATTTTGTTTATAATCTGAGGAGTATCTTACCATAGCAATCTAATATTTGAAATTAAATCATTTTTGTATCAGAGCTCTAGGTTTGCTTTGTGAAAGAAGGATTTAACTGTTTGCAAGTTTATATCATGCTTACAACGTTAAAACTCAAAAGAGGAGAAGGGAAGTTGGTTGGAAGCCTTGAAGTTGGGTCAAGGGGAAGGAGAGAAAGGTTGCCACAATCTCCAACACCAGTTCAACCTCGAGTTGCAGTTGAGACTCCAGAGATCATGTCTCATGAAGGAGAATCTACAAACATGACAGAGGATGAGAAGACCTTTAGAAAGGCTTTATTTGATATGACAGAGATATTGAGGGTCCTCTATGAAGAGAGGAATACCAAGTTGCAAGCGGAAAATTCCAAACCTCCCAAAGGAGAAGTTTCTTCAAGAGGAGGTAATGGAAATGGAGACAAACCTCCACCCTCTCCACCATCTTCTTCATCTTCTTCTTCAAAACCATCTTCACCCTCTTCCACTAACACAACCTTTACTCATACTCATCATCATACTTCAAAAGGAACTGGTAAATCACCTTTTTTAAAACTTGATGTTAAATTTGAGATGCCCATGTATAATGGTGAAGTGAATGCATAGAAGCTTGATAATTGGATTCGTCAGTTGGAGGTCTATTGCAGGATTCAAAACCTTCAAGAGGATGACATAAAGATCCAGTTAGCTTCCTTGAGAATGGAGGGTGCAGCACTAGTATGGTGGGAATCAAAGACCCAAGGGGAGATTAAAAAACACGATAAGGTCTCAATTTCTTAGAATGATTTCATTGTTGCAATCAAAAGACAATTCTACCCTTTAGATTATATGCAGAAAGGCAACATTGATTGGTAGAACTTTAGACAACTTAAAGGTAAAAATGTACAAGATTACACCCAATAATTCAGAAAAAAGGTCTTTGATGTTAGCTGTAGATTTGCAATCAGAAGACACATTGCTGAAGTACATAGGGGTTTTACACAGTGACCTTAGGCATACTATCTTAATGTTTAATCCCAATAATCTAGATGATGTGTGTGTGCAAGCCACTCATCTTGAGGCAAGAGGGAAAAACACCTTAGAAGAAGGTAGTAAAAATCTGTTTAAGAGTAAAGGGAAGGAAAAGGCTTTCAAAGGGAAGGTAAAGAAAAACGCGTCCATGAAAAAAGAAGGAGAGAAAGTTACATGAAAACATTTTTCCAAAGAGGGTCACAATGAAGCTCATTGTTGGAAGCTTCATCCTAAAATGAAACCAAAGAAATTCAACAACAAGGGAAAACAAAAGACAAATGCAACCACTCAACAGGATTTGGGATCTGATTCAGGTGCTGAAATTAAAATCACAACAATGGGTTAAAAGGAAAAGAATCCATTGCTAGCACTAGTTCTTCAAACTCAAAAAATGAAACTCCAAATGAAAAGAGGAGAATAGAACTTTTTCACATCAGGGTGATCTCAAAACACAACAAGATTGATATGCTTTTTGATAATGGCTCTCAAGCCAATCTTGTCTCTGAAAACATTGTAAAAATTTTAAACTTGGGAACCGTTCCAGATCATAAGCCATATTCGTTGCGTTGGATATGCAAGGACACAAACTTACAGGTTACAAGAAAACGTATTCTTTGGTTTGCAATCACAACAAACTTTATTGACGAAGTTGAATTAGATGTTGTACCACTTGATGTATCAGGAATTGTTTTGGGTAGTCCTTACCTTTATGATAGAAAATAAATCTTCTATCATCATGAAAACAAGTACCACTTCTTCAAGGATGGTGTGGAGTATATTGTTCTATCTCATTGCAAGAAACTAAATCTTTGATTATTTAATGCAGGGTAAATGAAAAGACTAGTGAATTCAAGCAAGAATTTAGTGCTTCTTATGATCAAACCCAATGTTGATATTGATTATGAAGCATTTTGTGGTTGTAATTCAAAATTGAAAACTGATTTGGTTGATGTAGTTAACCATGATGATGAGGTGTTTCAGAAAGCAAAAGGTTTTCCTTCCAAGAGGAGAATCCAACATGAAATACCATTGCAGCAAAAGTGTCTTCTTCCTAACATTGGCATGCACGAGATGTTAAGAATGGAAAGTGCAAAAATAACAAAACAAATCCAAGGATTGTTGAATAAAAGGATCATTTGACCTTCTCCTTTACCATGTAGTGCACCTCTTGTTTTGATGCTTAAGAAGTATGGTAGGCATTTCATTGAATGGGATTCAAAAACTGGTTTTCATCAAAGTAGAGTTGGTGAAGGAGACATATGGAAGATGAAATTCAAAACCAAGCAAGGTTTGTTTGAATGACTTGTTAATATTTTTGGTCATTGATATGCTCCTACTACTTTCATGCATATGAAGCAAGATGTATTGCAACCATTTCTAGACATGATAGTCTACTTGGATGCATTCTCATTTTTAGAAAATTCCATTATGAACATGTCATGTATGAGAAATAAATACTTGATGTCTTATGTCAAGAACATTTGTTATAGAAGATGTCAAAGTATATGTTGGATAAAACTTCTTTTATGTACTTGGGCCATGATATTGGAGAAGATGAGTTGAGGTTAGACTTCTCCAAGATTGATGCCATTACAGATTGGTCAATGCTCAAGATAATCATTTGGATAAGAGGTTTTTTTGGGAGAAACCCAATGTTGGAGGAAATATTTTGTTTAATTTTTCTTCTATTATATCTCATTTGCATTCTTTGGTAGTTGTGAAAAAGGTATTCCAGTGGGGAGGCAAACAACAAGAGGCATTTAATGTTTTAAGACAAAAGATCAGTTCAACCTTTATAATTGTTCTTTTAAATTTGAAAAAGGTATTTGAGTTTCAGGTTGATGTATGTGACTATTCCATGGGCATAGTATTTATGCAATATGGTAAGCCCATTTCATTTCTTTCATAAATTATTAATGGTGAAGTGCCAAAGTTGCAGCGACAAAGGCACTTCCATTGGATGGGTTTTCTTCTACTATTCCACTCAGTCAAAAGGTATAAGAAAGGTATAAGCAACAATTTTGTTGATGTACTTTCTAGGCCTATAGTTTGTATAACTACTTTTCTTAAGCATCATGTTGTTTTACATGAAAATTATGTTCAGAAAAATACATACTTTCAATATGTATATTCAAGCTTGAGTCAAAGGAATGAAGTAGAGGATTTTGTTTACCATTTGCATCATAATGTGTTGTATCATCTTTGTAAGAAGGATTTTTCTACTGATAGTAACATGAACAAAGCCAAAGAGTTCATTGAATGACTCCAAATGGTACATCAAACAGTGTAAGATCAACTTGAAAAGGGAAAAGGCAAGTACAAAGCAAGGCATGAAAAACATCATGTAGACCACAAGTTCAAAGTCAGTGATAAATGGATCGATATTTGAAAAGTGAGGGAACTTTATCGTCAACTTTTGGATAATTTGAAGTGATACTTTGGGGTCCAAAAGGCTTCTAGTGGCGAGGAGTGACTAGGTGCTCAAAATTATGCTCAAAAATAAAATTTGTCAGAACGGTGTGGAACCTGAACAAATACGTAGTGCTTGTCATCCTGAATCTGGCGCAAATCATTTCGCGTGAAACGAACATTATATGGCTTTAGAAATGTGATCTGTTCACTTTGGAAAATAGGTAAATTTTTTGAAAAAAAAGGGGACAACCTAGTCAACAATCTACACTGCTGACTAGGTTGCCTAGTTGGCATTGATTATGCAGCTGAGGTGGCACCGTAATCTCATCAACGGATGGCTAAGTGCCATGTGGCACATTTGAACAAACATGAATTGGCATGATGTTATTGGTTGAAGGCTATATAGGTGGACCAATGAGAGGGTGACACGTGGAAAACCCAGAGGCCACCACGTTCCCTCTCAAAGGTTGAATAAAATTTTATGTGGGGAGGCTAGGGTCGAACCCATGATCTCACCCACAACAACACCAAGCTTTACTGTCACACCCGCAAGTTGGTCCTTAACTCACATATCACAGGCAGGTCAACGTTAAAGAATCGGCCCCAAAACAAGTTAGGGTTGCAATGTGATGACCGCAATCACACATCGTAGAAGGGAGGTGTTATGGAATTGGTCACAACAGGATCAAGTTGCGATTGCAATATCGTAATTGCATATCGCACAATTCAAAGTTATGTTATATGTTTTACCCGGGCTCTACCGATTGCAATATATTCCGGATGCGATACAAGCTATATTGCAGTTGATAGTCCATCGAGTCTACTACTTATCGCAAACGCACATCGCCCATGATGTCTTCACAAATCATAAGACCCACCGGTTCCCGTTGATTGCAATTTGTGATGTGGTTGTCAGTGCCGATAGTTTATGACCGGAACCATCACCTTAACCATCAGACCTAACCACCTTGCACATGGCCACTCAGCCTTAACCACAAGATATATAGGTTCATTGGTGAGGAAGTTGGTGGGACCACCAATTTCGATGTAACTATTAGAATTAAATCCAGATAATGAATTTAACTGATAGTTAGCCAGATTTGGAGGAGGAAATTGTGGAAATACTGGTAGAAGTCATAAATAAGGTAGTTTTCAACCAAAGGAGGAGGAAAAAGAGGCTGGGGTACCATTTTTTGGTTTTCTAGACTCATTGGAGCAGGTTATAGAAGATTTTGAGCATTGTAAACACATATTTTTACACTTTTGAGCATAATAGATAGGTCCAAGCCATTGGAAGCTGGACCAAGGAGATGTAGCCCAGGAGGGGTGAACTCCTTTATCATGTTCCTGTTGTAATGTGTTTTTGATGATGTTTTGTACATGTTTTTGTTGTTGTTCAATTTCTCATAAAATTAACATAAAAGCTCATCATTTCACTTGCAATTTTTTTTCATGAATCCTTAATCACAATGAAAGAATTTTGTTTCTAATCTGAGGAGGATCTTAGCACATCAATCTAATATTCTAAATAAGATCACCCACTGGGCAGGTTTAGGCCACCTAATCATATGAAATTTGGATGTAACCTGCTCTTTTGATAGAAATTTAATGGAAAGGACCTACCACGCTTACAATCTCTCTCTCTCTCTCTCTCTCTCTCTCTCTATATATATATATAATATATATATATATATATATATATATATAATATATATATATCAAAAAGACTTAAAATAAAGCTAAAAACTAAATATCTACCTTGTGTACCATAAATTACAAGTTTTATATCGAAATTACAATGTACCTTTATCATATCATAGGGATATAGCTAACACTACCATAATGAAGAAAGAATAGCTATAACAAGTATAAGAAAAACATGATTAAAAATTTAGCTAAGATTTGAAAGTATCTTCAAAGATGAAAGGAGGGGCTACTCATAGTGGTTATTTACAGTTATGAACAATTTATTATCCAATTTTTAATTTTTAATGTGGTGTGATTTGATACTGTTTTCCAGAGAAAAAATCGAACTTTCTATTAAGGCAATAAAAAGTTACATAGTATATGCACTCAAGCATTTGATACACTATATGTTCATCACAAACATAAAGTGTAAAGCTGGTTGGTAAGAAAAAACAATACTTCTCCCACACCAAAGTATCCAAAAAAAAGTTGATTCTAGTTCTCGAGCCTCCTCATATGTGAGGAAAATAGCCCAAACAGGAATCGAAACAGTTAATTGTCATGTTGCAAAATATTAAAACCATAGTAAGCACAAACATTTTAATTGTTTTTAAAGATTCTTGTTTACATATCAATCAAATTATGAGAATAGTTACATACTGGAAACCATACAAATGACAAAAGACAAATGTAAATAGAACTTCAATGCACAAACGGTGGCTGATCTGACACACGGATCATATCTATGTCTATTTCTTTTATGCTCCAGATGTCCATAGCTTGTTGTAAACCCTCCTTAGATAGGATGTCTATGACAGTGTTCCGTTCCTTGTAAATATGGTACATATTAATAGAATTAAAATGTTGTTTCAAATGTAAAACCTCTTCTAACAAGGGAATCAACATGTAGTTTTGACATCTTAAATCTCCATTAAACCATTTGATAACATTGTGAGAGTCACCGAAAATATGAACCGATCTCAAGCCCAAATGTATAAGCCAACATAGTAAAAGTTTTAAGGTTTGAAGTTCAACATAATTGTTGGTTCTTGCTCCAAGGCCTATTGAGGCTTTTAAGTTCTTTTGTGCATTTTTATGGATAACTATTCCCACACTGCATATATTCCTATGATCAGAGCAACCATCAAAATATTCCCAAGGTGTATCTCCCCTTATATGTTCCTTCCTTTCCCCCGCTCTCTCTTTTTTGGATCTAGTAAGGGGATGCTCTCATAGATTGAAGTGCATTCAATCGCAATGTGCTCATGGGAAGGATCCAGATCTTTGTGTGATTTGATACACTAACATACATTAAAACATTATGGAATAATAAGAGAGCAATTTTTATGGAAACCAATTTGCTAAAAACAAATAAAGTTAGAATATTGCAATGATTTTCGATAGTATTGCCATCACTTTGCCTTATGGTGAAAAAATCATGTTGGAAAAGATTTTGGGAAGGCTAGCATGGCTAGAGGTAGAGCGTTGTCAATGATCTATCAAATTCTCTTCCTCACCAAGAAAGTGAAGAAGGTATGCTTTTATTTAGCATTGTTTTTGGCCAAATAAGTTAATATGGTTATCTATTGCCAAACTAAGGAATACATATATTGTACAATATACAAGATATTAGTAAATTTTCCAACTAGGATCTCTACAACTAACTATTGATGGTAAATCATGGTATACATTATAGGATCTTGGTCAAAAATTAGAAACTCTATCATTAGCTTATCAAGTTTACAATTTACCATTGTTGATCAATGGGATTAGACAAATCTGAATAACAACATTTAAGGGGATAATCCCCCTCCAGTTGTTTTTATAGAGGTGACACTCTTCCCTAACAAGGAATTGTCAAATTGAATAAAATGAGGAAAAATAGAGAAAAGAAAGGGCCTGAGATAGGACTAGGCCTCAAATATTCACAATAATATAATACATATTGATTAGACATAAATAAAGTTATCAACCAGGAATTTCTAGAACAACTATAAGTAAAGAATCACACACTTGGATAGACGAAAAATAATTATAGAACACCTTTGTAGAGAACTCTAAAAGATAATTTCATTCAAACTCATTGGGATGAAATAAGTTACACCCTCACAGCCTAAAGCTTTTAAAGTCAAAGTCCAAAGATTATACTAGACATTAACTCTTACTATTTATCCATGGAACGTTTTTATTTTTAAATATGTCAGTGTTTAACTAAAATTTGTGATATCCAAGAAATTTAAAATTCATTCATCCATTTAAGAATAAGAATTGGGTTCTGGTGAACCACATTACAAGGAAAAGATATGGAAGAGAAAAGAAACTAGAACTAGGAATCGACCTTAGTACTTGGAAAACTCCACATCTAGGGAGTTTGTATGATTAATAAGTAAGAAAAACAAAGGTAGGTGTCAGATCCTAGAGTTATGTGTGCCCTTAACCAAGGCATGTGCCATGGGAAACATATCCATAGAAACATTTGTGATGAATATATCACAAGAAATGAGAAAAAGTGGATGAAGGGTGAGAGTGTGGTAACATAAAGTGTCAAAAAAACATAATTTGGGGTTTCAATTAGGAGCATGTGGGTAACTTGGTGGTATGGTGGACGTGAGTGACTGAGCAATTGACTTGGCCTATTGATGAGCAAGGAGGCCAAAGACGATACCATGAGGAGTAGTATGGACACCCCAAGGCATGGGCTAAAATGCCCTTAGACAAGTGACTATGTAGTAGCCAAGGTCAACCTAGGATGATTTGGACTGAGGGGAGGATGTCATAGTGGAACAAATGGTGAGTTGAGTCCCAAAGATGAGACAAGACAAGTTGAGTTGACATTTGGCATCAAGACAGTGAGATGAGATGCGTTAAGCCAAAATTTCCATTAGGTAGGTGAGACAAGATGTGCAAGCTCAAATTTGGCATTAGTTGGATGACACAAAATGGGAAAAGCTAAAATTTGGCAGATGTTGGGCAAGACTAGTTTGGCGAGCTGAGGGCATTGGCTACATGAGGAAAGATAGACCAGCCAAAATTTGGCATTAATTGAGATGGAACATGTGGAACAAGTCGTATATATATGCATGAATCACACGATGAAACGAAGGAAGAACCAAGCAAGAATAGGAGAAGAATTGAAGGTGAAAAGGAATAATAAGAACAAGGTTGAAAGAAGAGAAAACGAGAAAGGGAACCAAAGGGAAGTCATAGCCAAATCATGGATAAATGAGGGGAGCTATAATGAGCTTGGGTTTGCAGTCATGTAACACTTGAGGACCTCTTAGACAACCTGAATCGAGTGATCTCGTCTAGGGAAAGAAAACTCACGCAAGTGGTGCAATGACCGACAATAGGGTGGAAGGGTGACTGAATGGGGTCCTAAGGCCGTGAAGACAAGTTGTTTGTAATTTATTAGGATTTCCTTGTTTTGAAAATTTGCAGACCAAGTCTTTGTCTTAGGGAATTGTTGTAATATGAGTATTTAATAAAAGTATGAGGTCCAAGGGCCATTTTATATATAAATTTGTGCTTGTATTATGATATTGATAATGGATTGATTTCTTTCATATAGTTCTCATGTCTTTATGGATGAAAGAATTAATTGAAGTAAAGTGAAAATAAGATTCCTTACACTGTATATAAGAGTTATAATATTCCATTATGTAACTAATGATATAGAAACTATATATAAGTAACACACTATGACGTGTAGTCTAGGTGAAGTAACCATATACTCCATGAGGTAGAGGTGAAACATGTCGCTCCCACATGCTTGAGGGGTCATGGTGCACCCAAAAGACACCTTCTAACCATAGGAGGCCTTAGGGTTATGAGAATAGGGGACCAAGTTAGAAATTTTACTTAAGATCTAGAAAAGCTCTTTGTTTGTTAAAGGCTTCTCTCGAGAAGAGTTGCGAGGAATCTCTAAAGGAAACATCCTCCCTTCTTTAGGACCTAAGCTATCTTTTGGGCTAAGGGTGATCCCCCAAACTATTGAACTAATGAATAATAAAGATAGCCCCTAAACAAACTCCTTGGACACCTTAGAATGTTATATTTAGAAGTTTATATGTGTATAAATGTTGGAGTAATGTGATGGGTTGTAGATACTAGTCAACTCAGGCTAAATCAATAGAATAGACTCCTGATAGGCACCTTTATCCCATCACAAAATCACATAAAAATTCAAGTGAATGGTAAGAAGAAACTCTCAATTACCGAAGATAATGTCATAGGGATTTGTTGGTACTAAAGAGAATATTTCAAGAGGGTTACCAAGGGTGGTAGTCTCTAACCCCCTTGCAAAAAGAGAAAGTGTATAGGAAATTTTTAAACATAATTTAATGCATTAAAGAAACAATCAAAATGTTGTTTAAGCACAAAAGAAATAACGACAATGAAAACCCTTGAAAGTTTTAAGTTATGAGAATATAAAATCTTTATCACATACTGAAACAACCCCCGTTGGTTTTCCATGTAAATAAAATAAGACCAAGGTCATGGGATATATATTCCAAGCTGAATGTTGGGTAAACATCAAATTGGGGGCACTTGTGGTTTATTAATGGTTGTGGAAATTGGAAAAGGCATTGGCAAATACAAAGAGGAAATAAATACAATTTAATTAAGGAAATAAAGGATAATAGGAGAAAAGGAAGGTGAAGAGACACAAATATGCATGCAAGGGAAATTATAGAGGAATGAAAAAAATTGAAAGAAAAAAGAAAAAGGAAAGGAAGAGATTAAACATCAATGATAAAAATGCACCCGAGAAATAGTTGACATATTTTGCTTAGTATCAGAAATTAAACTCCAATAGGAGAAGGAGAAAGCACTTGGACAAGCAAGAAAGGAAAGCAATGGTGTGCAACAGGGAGTTTGGACAATGGCAAGTAAGGACATAAATTAGATGTGGATTGCAGGTAACAATGTGCAGGTGAGATTTAGCATGTTGGGGTTCGAATGCATGGTGCATGTATTGCTTAGTTGTTTATGTTTGTTGTCATTGGCATGGGAATTTCCTGGATTAACAGTGGTTTCAGCATTGCCTTGCCATTTCCTAGATAGCCATGGTGTTGTGGGTTCCTTGTTTTGGTTTCAGCTTTGGATGGTTGGTAGACTGGGATCCTAGGTAAGGTGATCTTGGGAAAATTCCCAAGTGTCAAGGGTGGAGACGGGATTTCTTCTAGAACTCTTAACACAAGGGTGGAGACAGAAAAATTCCTCTAGAGCTGGTGAAGGAAGTGAAAGACATCCAATCTTCTTTGATGTTAGTGATATATGGATTGGTTAGGTGAAATCATTATGGTTGAGGATTGAGGTGGTTTAGCCTCTAGAAGCCTTGGTTGGTTCTATTTGTGGTTTATCCCATATGATCCCACATTCATGCTTGGAATATGGCACTGTGGTGATTACCTGAAAGAGAGATTTGGTTCAACCCAATCTATGGTGAGGTGGTAAGTGGAAGTCCCTTACTTGGTTGGATTTTACATATGTTAATATACGTTATTTTCTGATTGTGATTTATAAGCACTTGTATTTGTTATTATGTTGATCTTATGGTTGGTTTGTCATGGATTCTATGTTGGTTATATGCATGGTTATATGATGTACTCTTGCTATGGATCTTGTTAATGATTCAATCATTTATTTAATGATTGATGAATGCATGGGCTAACAAGTTTTGTTGTAGCTAGCTTGAGAGGGAATTAAGCCTTCTTTATGATTCTCTGGTGAAGTTTAAATTTTCATAGTCAGATATGCATTTATGTCCTGTAACTACTATGTTTACCATATGTTTGATGCAATGTTTATCATGTAACTAACATGTTCTAAGCAAGTTCTAGCCTTAGAATTCATTGTACATACTTGTTATCACATGAGACTTGACTCAGGAAAGTTATGGGCAATTATGGGCAGTGGCTTATAGGTCAACCCTAAAAATGTGGCACTAATCTCATAACCGCATGCACAGAACTGGAAAATTTGGTCATAACTGCATGCAGGAAGGATTATGGGTGCGGTTGGAGCTTTCCAATTGCATGCACAGAACTGAAAGATTTTGGTCATAACCGCATGCAGGAAGGCTTATGGGTGTGGTTGGAGCTTTCCAACCGCATGCACAATGTGTCAATGGTGTGGTTGGGATGTAAATCTTGTGAAAGAAGTTCCAGCTCAAGGATTGATCACTAGGGGTGGTTTTTAGACTTTTGAGTGCTCTGGTGTCCCTAAGGGGTGGTAGTAAGTGTTCTAGTTAGTAGGCCCCACTTCCATAACTGGAACTTGGAGGTCAGTTCATTTCAAAGTAATACTCAGTTCATGTTTACCTTGGAGAGCTTGAAAAAGAAGGTAAATGTGGGGTGGGGTGTTACACATACAAGTAGTAGTAAATGTGAGACATGTTACCAAGAATTAAAGGAAAATCTAACCCATAATATGAACAATTGACCAAGAAACCAAAAAATTGAGTGTTCACTGAATAATTGATTGGCCAAATGTTCATTAGCAGTAATCAAAACCATGAAACCATATTCACACAATATTTCTTATGAATAAATAGAAATTTACATAGGCTTAGAACCACCATGAGAAGAAGAAAATGTTGGTGAAAATAAAATAAAATAAAAACAAACGAGAAGAGGGCATGCACGTTGAATGGTGAATCCATCAATTCATACACAACTCTATTATCTTGTAGTGGCCTTCTAACTTGATCTATGAGCACTCATGTTGTATATTAGATGCCAAACCTTGTTTCATTTTCAATAGCCCCTTTTATTCTTGTTGAAAGTTAGTTTCTAGGTTCAAATACATAATTGTTTTTATTAAATTGAAGTTTTACGTTTAAAATAGTTTAAAATATATCAACCCTTAAGTCAAAGGATATTAATTAGTATTAATCCAATCTGCTTGTTGTCATTATTAAGTAGCTTATGATTACATTGCTTCCTTAATTGTAGAGAAATAAAAAGTCTAGCCATCAACACAAGATGTGCATGTTTTGCACCATAAGTTATAATTAACCATGTTTAAAACTTTCTTATGAGAAAATGACATACTAAATCACAAATTTTATTATTGTGAAGCAAGACCTCTTTGATCTAGACACAAACTAGTGTGGGCTTCCTTACCTCAAGTACCTAGGCTCAATTATGATGTAAGAGGCCAAAGTGTGAAATGACACATGATGATGATGAGTGGTCATCAGTGGAGTGAAAATTAAACCTTCTTACCATCCAGATATATTTTGAACTCTTTCCTTTGTAAGAAATGAAATATATTGAGATTTAAATTGGCATCTTTCATTAGTTTCTTTGTCATCTTATATGGAACCTCAATGCATAGACTAATGCCATCTATTTACATTAATGTATTCCTTTACGGAGATCCATTGAAATAGATTCATAAACACATAATTGTCGTTTCTTCATGGTGCATTTATGAACTAGAACGAGCTACAATAGCTTTGCAACCTTTAATAGTTGTTAAATCATTTAGCAAAGCCTTTTAGATATGCTTATTAATGTCATCATGATTATGGGTGGCCACCTATCATGGATTGCTTTGGATGCATGAATTCTTGTATGCCATGAGGAGGAAAAACCATAGAGAGGTGTACCTGGTTTCTTAGAAAATAAATTCCTATGATGGTTGCTTCACCGTAGTTATGTTGATATTTATGACAATTTCTAGATTTCAACTTGGTTTAACATTAATGTTAGCGTCAACTCTTGCGGAGCAGGAATTTTTTTATATGAACCCAGTTTCCAATTTTGTATATAAATATGCAGTAATTTCCTTCCTTTATATGTAAAACTATGAGTAAAGACTTGGTGTTGTAGGATTAAGTTCTTATTTATTTAATGTATGTAATTTAAAATGACTAAAAGACTGCTCTCTCTAAAATGGTAGTCTTTAGTCTTATTTTGGAGCATCCAAATCAATGTCAAGAGAAAATCTATTTTGTTCTTTGGCGTGATAAATACCCTACATAAAGCTAAACATGCTTCTTACAAAGGCGACAAAGATGAGAAACATTTTCCTATGATAGGTGGTACCATGTCTTATATATTGATGTATGATTGCCTCATTTGTATACATTTTTTAATGAACTAATGAAATTAAACATGTTATTTTATATTTTGAGTTGCTTTTCCCAAGAAGATGAGAGCATCATTTTCCATAACAAATGTGTCTTTATCTGCCCGGAATGATATGTTTTCCAACTCTGCATTGTTTCGCTTTTGAAAAGCATGGCCAAACAGTTTACACAATTGCTAGCCAAAAGCACAAAATCTAGACCATCTATCATAATTTTCCTTCATTAACTTCCCATGCTTTTCTAGAAATTGTCTACGAGTTCCTCTAACATAGTTAAGTAAAAAACAAACTAACATACTCCTATACCAACAATCAAGACATAAAAATGGGTGAGGAGAGTTTTCCTTGATAACTTGAACTTGATTCTTCATTATAAGGATATCTTCCGTAATGAATCAATTTGATACCTTTGATAGCTCCATAATGTTTCTAACCTTAATCGTATTCCATTTTAGAGTGTCAGTGGAATGCATCTGAGTGCTTAGATTTCTTCATCATATGGGTTATTAGGCTGCTACTCAATCAACTCTTTACATTAAGAAAAGTTTTCATTTTGACAACCCAAAAATGAAAATTTTTACCAGTATATTCTGGAAGTGTTACCAAGTTCATCCCGATCCATTCATCCTTGAATTGTTCAGCTTCATCTACTTGTCATTTAGATGCATCACCTACGACATTAACCTCCATGAGCTCTTCGAAATACGTTGGCTCTTTCTTTCGATTTATTAACTTGGTTTACTTCAATCTTGCTTTGTCACCCATGATTTTTGTCTTTAGTTTGTCTTCTGTCTTCTTTCCTTGTTGCATTAGTCTTTGTTAAACAAATACATGGCAGTAATAGAAAATGAATGATAAGCATGAGAGAGTCTATTATTAACAAATGATATACATTTATAGTACATTCATATGACCTTTCCCTTTCCAGAGCGACGGAGAGGTTGCCAGCCTATAGAACAGCGTGGATAGGTATAGGTAACAAAAATATAGCTTGTTAATAGGCATGAGTGAGGCTGTATATACTTACTATTGGATAAATATTGTACTAAAATCTAAAAATAAGCATATACAACCCAGCTAATTACTAAACTAGTAATTAGTTATTTTCAACAAATTGTATATACCACCCATTAAAATCTAACTTGTGGCATATACTAGGAGTGAATTAATCCAAAATATTTATAGCCGTTGTTCACTGCGTTAGCGAATGATGTGTCACTCATTTTGGTGGTCATCACTCATGACATTCCGTCACCCAACATAACGTTAACCCAAGTTCAAACGTATGCAAAATAATCATGATAAATCATGTGAAGGGGCTTCTCAAGTCTATGCATAATGGGGCAGACTTATATGTTTACACATAGTATATTTATATCTATGTATATTATACAATTTTATACCAAGTGATTAAAAAGAATAGAAGATTAGGTCATGGCAGTATCATGGTCCATCGAATATAGAATATAATTTTTAGAATTCATATAGATGGTTCCATAGATTCTTATAACTCATAAAATCTCTCTTCGGTTAGGATCTCCCTCCTTATATTGTATTTAACAGTGAGTATTTAATAGTGTGAATTAATGGTGGGTATTATTATATTGTACTTAATTAATGGCGAATAAAACAATTTACGCACACAAAATGATACTTGTATTACTATGAGAAAAAAATGTTTAGCGACCTTAAGTTTTCTTTTTCAAGTTTCCATAGTCCATAGACCTCTCTCTTCGATTACAAAAGTCTTAATGACACAGTGATAGGTTTAGTTGCCTTATTAACACAATCAAATGTGGGGAGTAGCAAAATGCAACCTTTGGAAAAGGAACAACTATTAGGATGGGTACGAGGGATATGGTGACAAAAGAAACAAATTATTAGGATGGCTACAAGGGACATGGTGACAATAATGCAGTTTAGCATCACCTTTTATATATATATATATATAAGATAAATAATAGAAATTATATAGGGTATAGAAAATTATATTATATATATGTGTTGGGAATTATGTATATATTATATATGAATATCTTACATACGAGAATATAGGATTAATGCTTTTGTAGCCACAAGAGAGGGTAAGGTGGTATTAAGTTATGTGGCATTACTGGGGCCATGCAGGTGTCACCTCGAATGCCTCATTTTCACAATAGCATCCATACTGAGTTTTGAGGACTCAGAAAGAGCACACACACACACACACACATACACCCCATTTCTCTAACTACACTAGGGAACTTGGATTAGTAAGTGGACACTCCACAAGGGTTAAGGTGAGGTGTTTTTTCACACATAGATCTTCGACCTGGTCTCAAGGTTGGGTCTTGGCTCAGGCTCAGTGTCTCAACCCGCCCCTTGAATTACATATATTGTGGAACAACTTCACTACTGCACTTAACACAACCCATGTTAAAATCAAATATGAGGACCAAGATACACTTAGATGGATTCACTCTGTATGGGGAATATATGGGCCAAAATAAGGCTATGTTCATATCTCAAGTTACAAATAGCTCCTGGTGGAGATCGGGTGGTGGAGAAAAATTGGAAACTAAAAAGTCCCCCGAAAACTCATCCCTTTATGTGGTGCATAATGGTAAGTAAAATTCCCACCTGGGACCTTCTTCAACATCGAAATATGCATGACCCCAGATGGTATGCCCTATGAAAAAACACAACAAAAACCATTTATTGTCTCTTCCTAGAGTGCCCTTTCTCTAAGACTGCTTAGAGCCATATTACAGATAAACTTGGCAGTATCTTGATCTAGGTTGGGGTATATTTTAGGGAAGTTTGGAAGGAATGGTGGAAATTAATCAACCCAAAGAAATTCATAAATCTGCCTCCCTTGGTATGTTGGGGCCTATGAAATGCACGTAATTGAGCTATCTTCAAGGACAAATGCTCCAACCCTGATATAGTGGCAGCAAAAGTTTTGGCTGACTTTGATCTTCTCCATGCGGAAGAAACATCTCACCCCCAGTAATGTTGTGGTTCAACAGTATGATAGCTCCCTTCCCTGGGCATATTTTGATGGTGTTGCCTCTGTAGATGGTTCTTGTAGGGGAGGTGAGTATTATACATGCATGAGAGCCATTCTTTCAAGCTCCATAGTGGACTTGAAGAGGATCTAACAACTATGTAGAGATGTTGAGTCTAAAGCTTCTCCTCTAGTTTTCCATTGAAAAGTAGATCCTCTCTATTCAAATATTTGGTGATTGCATGTTTGTTATTACTTGGTTCGAGGTGTAACACTCTCATATTCGCACTCTATGTCTCATTCTTGTGGTTCACCATCTTAAACATCATTTTAATATGATTTGTTGCAAACACATCTATAGGAAAATGAACCATGCATCATACCAACCCTCTAAGTCGGGTACTATGCAGGTTTTGGGTAGTTGGAAGATCAACGAGCAGATAAAGGGGTCACAATCGAATATTTCCATTGCTTTTTCATTGATGGCATAAAAAATAAACAATTTTCTTATTTATTATCAGCTTTATGGTTTTCATATATATTTACCTTGAAAAATAGTACATATGTATTATATTTCATACATGACTCATTTTTGGACAACAATTCATGGGAAGGATATTTTGATGCACCCTTTGAAATAAAATTGTTAATGTATATTTGCAACATGAACATGATTTATTTTTTGAAAACATAACTTTACAGGACCACATCTCTGATTGTGCAATGTACAAACATGTAATTTTGTTAGTTTTAATGAATTACAATTTTTTCTTACTTATTTTTTCTTAAGGAAAAAGAAAAAAAAAATAGGATGCCCATACACTAAAAGATAATTCATGGTTTTGAAAGATTTTACTCATGTGATAAGATTTGAGCATTTTTTTTAATAATTCCTTCTACTTATATGGAAAGTAATTTTTTACTTTCTTTTATTA